>JAJHUR010133481.1:3385-14176 GCA_027495735.1 Lutjanus campechanus | reverse complement strand
TCTGACATTTATAACAAACCAAACCATTTGAAAATCGGTAGAAAATTGAGCAAGTTATGGTTATTTAAAAAGTATGCACCACTACAACACAATGTTATGGGTGAGCCAGCTGACTGAGGTAAGATGACCGATTGCATTGGCCGGCAGCGCGGAGGAGACATCTAGCCTTTATACGTATCTATGCAGGCCTATATATTCCCTTCTTTCTTGAGTCTGTTTGCTCATGCAAAATGAAACACGATTAATATAGATTAAAAATGAATGATATTTAATCGTGATTAATCGAAATTAATCCACAGTAACCCTGTGATTAATCTGATTAAAAATTTTAATCGTTTGACAGCACTAAAAATAATAATAATTTGACGCAAAAATATTGATTCAAAAATGATTTTATTGGTTCTGGCAAGTCTTCCGGAGTCTATGATCAGAACGGCATCCATAAAAATGTTATTTATAGCAGCAGAAAAAGACTGTAGAATGCTGTAATTGACCATTTAGAATTGAGTATTCAATAATTTGCAATAAGGTCATTAACAGTATTCTATTGTTCTATAATAAGTATCTCATAATTGACTTTGCACAGCAATATGACTCTAGCTTTGGCTCTCAAACAAAAGAGTAACATACTATAGATTTAAGTATAACACAACAGTCTCCTCCTTTGGTCTTTTTGTAATTGACAGGTTAGCTATTCCCCCAGCCTCAAGTCTTCATGTTAAACTACTGTAAGCTAATCACCTGCTGGATTGAGCTACAAACTGAACATACAGACATCAGAGTGGCAGAGATGTGGACTGGAGTCTCATGACTTGGACTTGGGTCACAGATACTGACTGACTTTAGACTTGACTTGACAAAATCACGGAAGACTTGCAACTTAACGTGGACTTTAACAGCAATGACTTGTGTCTCTATTTGGACTTGAGCCTTTTGATTTAGCCAGAAGACTAGACAGTGTTGCTTATAAACTGTGCTAAAAATAAATTAATTTGCCTTTCCTGAATCATCCTTTCCTGAAAACATTAACGTTATTCATCCTCAGCAAGCTGACACTTAATTGCCCTGTTCCACTTTGTTTGAACAAATATGACAGCATCTAATCAAGTCGCAGGAGAGAACCATGAAGAACTAATGTTACTTTATTGACCTCCAGTAGGAAAAAATTATACCAAAGATAATTTTGTTTGAGCCTTGAGGTGGTCAACAAAAAAATAATTTCAGTATGAAAAATGCGTGGGTCGAAATTACAGACGGGGAACAGAAGGTCAGGTGCATTACATTTTGTGAAAAGTGCATTATGACTTGAAGCTTAAAAGTTTAGGACTTGGGACTTGAGACTTGGAGTGCAAAGACATGAAACTTACTTGTGACTTGGAAAACAATGACTTGATCCCACATCTAAAGAGTGGTGTGTATCCTCTCATCTAACTCTCATGTCAAACCATTTCTTCAAGCACAGAGCGCAGAGTCAATAATACGAGGATGCTCTTCTTGATTGATGCTTGATGCCTGCTTGTAATTTGCATTTGCAGTGTCTAAACACTGTCGTGTCATCGATAATGCAGAGCTAATGAATGACAACATGGAGTATGGAGGTGAAATTATGCTGTGATGGCCTCTGCAATAGCTGCTGTCAATGTCCTAGTGACAGTGACATGGTCCACTTTAATCAAAAAGTAAAGTGGAAACTATTGTACAAGTGCTCTCCTCTTGTTCTTCTCATAAATGACTTTCTTGAACTACCCCTCTCGCGGGAAACAGAAGTGAAATGGACAAAAAAAGTGGGATTTCAAAAGCTGCATCTGTGGGGGAATAACAGGTAAAAGATGAGATGGTAAGATAGAGGAAGGCAAAAAGGGGTCGGTCCTACAAGCTGATAAGAGACCAAGTTAGACAGAGAGAGAAGATAATAACACAATATCAGATAGAGCGGTTCAGAGGAATGACGTGTGGCGGATCGATGAGGAGTGGTGGAGACAGGATAAACACTTCAGTCTGATTCCACACCGAAAATATTAACACAGTCGTCAATCAATGAGAGGAGAGGAGGACTGTGGGAGGAAAAAGGATGTGCTGCAGTCATGAAAAGTGGAGGAAAGGATAAAGAAAGTCAGATAAGAGGAAAACAGAGAATGGAGAATGAAGTGGTAGTGTATGTCAGAGAAAACATTACACGGTATAAACAATGTGGCTCCAGACGTGGTGGTGCTTAGTATAAACCATCCAAGTATCTCTGGGCACACACAGAGGGCTTTTTAAAGCACTTCCCACTGGCAATTTGTCGAATGATGCAACAGCCTAATGGGTGGGCTTCAGTCCAACACGAAGCTATTTTTCTCCACTGTACTAAAACGTGAATGTGTCTTCCATTCAAACAGGACAAAACAGTGTGATGCCTGCATCATTAGATCAAGTTCAGGAGGCCAAATTTTTCATGTACTAGAATTATCTTTATTATTGAGTTAGTCAAGTAACTAAAAGTAAGTATAATGGCTGATTTTTTTTCTCTTGTAGCAGCTTGTAAGAGGCACGGAGCAACATTACCTTTCCCATTCCAGAGTGAGCGTGTCCAATCTTCACCACTACTGGGAAACTGGGTGTTGTAATCTGAAATGTAATAGGAAAAAGGGGTGAATAATATATGACACAATACAAAATGACGATAGCTGTTACATCAACATGTCAGTGAACTGGAAAGACCCTACAGGGAAAAACAAGTGGCCACTGAGAGCAACTGTCACCATTCACACACCTACAGTACGTAGACAAGTGGGCTTATATGGTCCAGCACTTATTTAAAGATTTTTGGCCACGTGGGGGCAGCACAATAAGCTGTTAATACAGTTAATACAGTTAATACAGTTTGTAAATAAGCACCTAAAATACAACCCGCAGACTCAGAGCATTGGCATAAATTTGGCCACTTTTCTGCCACTTGACGAATGTAAGTCCAATATTTATTTGCTATTTTTGTCATATTTGCTCTGTCTTGGCTTCAACCAACTTCTGTGGGAAATATCTGGCTCTTTAGCCACTAAATGCTCTTCAACCCAACCGGTTGTGGTGGTTGGCCGCCCACTCGAGAGCATGATTCTGCTTGTGGTTTATGCATCTTAAATAGAAGTTTTTAAAAAATATCAATTTATATAATATTACAGTATAAAAAGCATGGTCTACGCCTGACCTTTATGAAAAGTGCCCCAATAAAACTTTTGTTCCGATTTGGCCCTTTTATCGAGTTAATTGATAAAATCAACTTGACCAGCTAATTGTTGGCTTTGTCTATCTGCTATATGCAGGTAGTGTTCAGTGCGTTTATCAGAGCTTTTTCACAGCTGCCTACTGCCGCTCAAAGCCACACTATGAAAGCAGTGAGAGTGAACAGTTATGTTGAGGGCAATAAAACAGTGAGGTGAAAGTCACTAAAACGCTCTGCGGAATCGGTGATAATTCTTTGTGGGCTCAATCACCACGACTGACACCTTTCCTATTACGTGTTGTTGTTTGAGCTACAGACCTTTCTCACAGCAGCCATTCTGACATGAAATAGTGGAGTAAACACAGGTGTTACCAGTGACACTAGTAAAGGTCCTATTCCATTCAGAACAAACAGAGTAATGTGGCGCATTGACTCACTCATTGCTAACACCTGTGTTTACACTAATATTTCATATCAGTATGGCTGTCTTTAAACACACAATATATAATATCTGCCACTAGGGGTCTCTCAATCAAATCAATATCAAAGAGACGGTGTTTGATGAAGTTGTGAAGCAGCGTAGGATCATGGGAGTTGTCGTTGTAATTCTGTAATAAACAGAATAAGAATAAACAGAATGTGCAGAAAAAGGAAATGGAACGGAACAGAGAACGAATGTGCCCCATCACCAGTGAACAATTCAAACAACAGTAAACAACAGAGAGGCTAGCAAGTCTGTCCACTTCCTTCCTCACTCTGATGCTGTTTCCCATGTTTCCCTGGACGTTACAGCAACTAGAGAGGACAAAAGGTAAATGACACCATTGACAGGTGACCAATAATTAGATTTTTTTTTTTAAATCTCAAAGTCTGAACATTGTTGAAAACAAATTGAATAATTTAAATACATAGTTCTTGTTGTTTTTAGGCATTTTAATGTGGAAATGTCACATATAATGCCTTTAAAGAACATGACACAAAAGAGAACTGTTTTTCCAATGGGTGTATTGACAATGCAAAACAAATATAAAGTTCAAACATGAGCACGGATGTAGATAAAGGATATTTGCTGAGGATTTAATACAGAATGACACAATGCCTCTGCTCTGTTTGGTACAGACTCACAAATGAATACAATCTACATTATTTGTAGCAAAAAAATAAAACAAGTATGAGTTTTCTTTCAGTCTGTACCGACACATGCTCAGATGTCTTTTTTATTCAAAATTAGTCATGGTGTGCTGTCTGGACACGAAACTGCTCCATTTCCCACCATTATAGCTTTACTTGTACTCTACAAATGAACAATAATCAACAATAATTTTTATAATGGTCATTTGCATTATGAGTCTGCACTGATGATCAGCTAAGTTCCATCTGAAAAGCACAAAACAGTCATCTTGAACTTTACAAAAACAAAAAACTGCAGATTTTAAAACATTGTTTGGGTGAGTAAAGCTCATTTCTAGTCTTCACAGACCTGTCCCTCAACACTTTAATCAGTCATAGTTTTCATGACTAACTGCATGAATACACGTACAGCAGCCAATGGGAGAGGAGGGAGGACATCAAAAGAGGGTACAAGAGGAGGCAAAGGATGGTAGTTTTTTTTTTTCTGCGTTTGAGGAGGCTGTCCCTAAATTGTTGAGTACATAAGAGGCTCCCTGTGTGCGACCCTCTCAGCATTCAAGACCAGAGTGTGAGGGGATCCAACTATTGTAAGTTTCTCTGCGTGTTGTCTACAGAGAGGGAGAGGGAGCAGAGCAGAGAGAGAGCAGCAGCAGCAGCCTTCCCTCCAACTTATTTGCTCCAGCTTGAATTCACTTTAAACTTATGAAAACATTTCTATCCACAGCTGCCTTTCAGCTCAGCAGAGCTCATCTTACTACTTCAACTCTACCGTCTTATCCATCCCCCCCATTGCTGACTGACTGCACGGCCTGATTTGCTTTTCCCGAGGAACTTAACAGGATCAGAAGAGGGTTGCTGAGTGTTTATTGAGTGGTGGAGCGGTCAGAGTCATCATGGCCATGTCCCAGGAGCGGAGTGCGTGTCTGGGGCTCTGGGTGCTCCTTTTGCTTGGTGCAGGCATGGAGGAAGTTGTGGAGGGATGTAGCTGCCACCCAGCACACCCACAGCAGCTGTTCTGCAGCGCTGAGATCGGTAAGTGAACTGGAGAAGAGTTTAGTCGATTAAATGAAGGAAAATTAAAATTAATCGCCAACTATTTTGAAAATCAATTCATTGTTTCAGTAATTTTCCAGGCAAACATGCCAATCATTTGCTGGTTTCAGCCTCTTGAGTGTAAGAATTTGCAGCTTTTTTGTCATTTATGATAGTAAATGAAGACTCTTTGTTTTGGAGTGCTCACGGGACAAAAGACGGAATTTGCAGACATCACTTTGGGCCTGGGAAATGGTGATGAACATTTTGCACAATGTTTTTTGACATTTCATAGACCAGACAAAATGAAAGTTTCCATTAGTTTCAGCCCCACAGTTTAGTTTCTGTTCACTCAGAAAAAAAAAGGTTTATAATATAAAACATGCTGTATTAACAATATTAATATGCAATAACCCCAAATGGGGGTATAATTTTAAGGGGGAGGAATGGCCCTCCTTCTTAACTAACTAATTCATGATTTGATCAACTTAATTAGATTTTCTGAGAGGCGAAAAAATGAATTGACAGTGTAAACCTACTGTGACACAAAGAACCAATCAGCAGAGGTTGAGGACTGAGCTTTTCATGGTAGTTAATTAAAGTTTATTCCAATTATATTCAGAGAAATGATCAGCTTTGTGCAGAGAAAATAGTTATTAAAGTTATTAAAGCACTATATAGGACTAGAGCTGCAACGATTAGTCCGTTAATTTATTAGTTGTTAGGGAAAAAAATTACTTGCCAACAATTTTGATAATTGTTTAATGGTTTCAGCCATTTTTCAAGAAAAAAAAAAGTCAAACATTTGCTGGTTCCAGCCTCTTAAATGTGAGGATTTCCTGCTTTTCTTTGTCATTTATACCAGTAAATAAAGTCTTTGGGTTTTGGACTGTTAGTTGGACAAAAGAAGCAATTTGAAGACGTCACTTTGAGCTCTGGGAAACTGTGATGAGCATTTGTCACCTTTTTGACATTTTAAAGACTAAACAGGTGATCGATTAATAGTGAAGATAATCTTCAGTTTAATTGATAATGAATATAATCCTTAGTTGCAGTCCTGTATATGATGGCTATATGACACAATGTTAGTGGATTGTTTATTGATTCATATCTTACAGCCGTTGTATTATTTGAATGCAGGGAGTTTTATCTAGTTTTTTGTCTTGCTCTCAATCACAGAAGAACAAACCCGAAATAAAAAAAAACAATCAGTACAAGTGGCTCCAGCCTACTTTCTATCTGTCTGTCTGTGGGGTTGTCTGCCTGTCCCTCTGTCTGACACCCCCCATCATCCAGTTCTTTCTTGTCTAAGCAGAGGCCAAAACCAACACTCTGCTCTGACTTTGAGTACTTGGCTCCAGACTGTGGAAAGCTGGAGTATGTGCTCCTGTCAAAGGTTACACTCCAGCAGAGGACAGAGACAGACGGGCAGAAAGAGAAAGAAATTGCTTTTATGGTATTGTAGTATTGTTTTCTAATTGGTCTGTATCTGCCTTCAGGTTTAGAGAGGGTCAGCTCCATTCAAAGTGCTCTGAAAATGTGTCTCGAAAAATAGTCAGTATGAAATGGAGGCTGAGACCTGTTTTTGGAACTGCCATAACGCCAAATTAGATCTGGGTTATGAGAGCACAATGAGAGTATTTGGGGCAGTGTTTTGAGGACAGAGTTTTACATATGAAGTGTGTCATTAAAGAATGAGAGGGAGGTTTGCAAGTATGATTATTCTGTTATTCTGCAAGCGAACAATTTAAGGTTTTCCTGCAGGACTGTCAGTGCAAAGTCCCCATGAGTTAGACTGGACTTGAACCAGGTCTCAGTCTAGACTTTCTGGTCTAGCATTTAGTCGAGTTTCATAACCATCTTTTGGCCTTTCATTCATTCTGTTCTTTTCATGGGTCACGTAAGACACAAAAGCCATGCATGCTGCATGTTATTCTCATGTAAATCATGTAGCCAGCATTCAAAAACTGAAATTAAGTGTCTTTGAAGCATGTTACAAAGAAATGCAGCTCATTTGCAAACATTCTCAGTTTGTGTCCGTTTGAACCACTAAACCCAAACAAAATGGATTCCAACTGACCGTTCGCTAAATACCTCAGTGATGGTCTGATCAAAGCTTAGCAACTGTAACAAGTTACAGCAGGTCAGTCAAGCTTTGGATTTCCCCACATGTTAAAGTGCTGTACTCACAGATGTGGTGATACTCTGTATCGTAAAACTTTGGAAGGTTGTGTCTCTTTTTGTCCTTTCAAAACCAACAGTGTAAAAAGATGGATTAAACTGTGTTTCTGTCTTAATGTGAGATGCAAACCTTTGGCTAATTAGCTTCGTACCTACGTTGGTTACAGTAGCTTACTGCCTACAGTTGTTGCACTAACGTAGCATTACTTTCAAAGCCAAGCAGCATATCATTAACTAACTACATTTTGTGGAATTACAGGTTATTTTACAAAAAGTCCCCTTCAGGACCTAAACATCCACTGTCTAGTATTGTACCCATGTGAGAGTCAGTTCTGGATGCCACTACCAGAGTTTACTGTAATGTTAGTGGCTCTGTCCTGGTTTAGGGGAGGTAAACACTCCAACAACCCCACTGCAGTTTTTAAGTTAGTGTTAAGTTAAATGCATAGTCTTCATCCCAAAAGCAGTTTCTCTTGTAATGTTAACACAGACTTATGCAACAAAAGGACTTTGGTATTGTAGGGATACGTCATGATTTTATTGTATTTAAGACAACATAAGACAGCATTATATCATGTTATGTCGCTACTAAGTGCTTTTAAGATCTATTTTACGGATTCTTGGTTTAGATAAAGTCCGTTAGATGAGGAGCTTTCAACCAAATCATGGTGCTAATGCTAAATAATTATCTTCCCTGCAACAATGAAAACACTGTGGCTGCAGGTGTGCCAATAATTTGCACTTAAAAGAGCTGAACTGTGCCGAGCTTGTTTCATATTTTCCTTTGTCTTTAAGTCCAGCACCTCCCTTAAATGATATTTGATTGTGCACAACTACAACTGTTCCCTACCTAGCAACAATAAAATATGCTAAAGACAGCTGTCATGTCAAATCAAGGATTGTTTCTGTTATTTCAAAAAATTACAAAGAATTTCTATTGGTAAATTTGCCACCATGATCATTGTAAACTGCACTATGTACTGTGAACGGAAAGCCTGACAGGCATAGGAACAGTAACTATGGAAGGCGGGACCTAACAAATAGTCAATTAACCACAGGGTCTTTTGTAATTAGCTCCCATTTCCTCAGGCTTTGCTCGGGGCTCTGGGCTGTGTTACATTTTAAATGCATGAGTCCATCGCTGAATGGATACAAGAGTCAGGGGTCCCTTTCAGGTAGGATGCAACTTTTTGGACCCATGAATAACAAACGAGGAAAATCCTTCACTTACCCTAAGAAAACTTTGTTTGCATCTGTGATTATATTGTCCCGGTTGTTTTCTAAGCATAGGCTGGTGGTGGCCTTCAGTTGACCTGACAGTGTTGTCAGAGTGGACGAGCACTTTGAATAAAGCTGTACATCTGAGTAATATCCCATCTGGACAAACCTTGGATGATTCCCTGGCCATGTTTGTGTATTTGGGATTGTGTGTATGAGTGTGTGAGTGTGTGTGTGTTGGACGGAGGCCAAGCCATGCCAACACAGCCTACTCCATCTCTCTCTGTTTCTTTCCCTCTCTCTCCCCACTTCATTTCCATGTCTATAGGCTCGGTCTAATGGGCTGCATACTAACAATATCAGTGTGAAAGCCCGCTGACAGTCCAGCTTTGTGAGCATGACAAGGGTGCCGATTCATCAGGGAGGGGGGAAGTTACTTACTACATCAGTTCTCATGGTACAAGTTTGCAATATTTCTTTTTGGTTATGTAGCTGTGAGGCAGATGCACGGCCACTTTCAGCCTCTGCAGGCGTGCCTGTCCTTATTCCTGCTCATAACACAGCTGCAGAGACTGAATTGAGTGGGTAACCTAGCCTGCACAGTTCAAAGATAGCTAGGTGGGGGGTAAACACTTCAGAGAATCTGGGCCAAGAGAATCACTTCAGGAAGAGACAACACACTTGGAATAAAATGGTTTCTGCTGCTCAGTTATTACATATAATTTCTACAATAAATGTCATTAAATGCCAAAAACTATTATGTCAAGAAGGTGATCCAACCCAGATTTTTTCAGTTTTATCTAGAGGTCTCTGTGAGGAAATATGACAGTGCTATTCTTGGTTTATTTGCTACAGCAACTTCTGTCCTTGTCCATGTTGCTCTGATATGCAGCCAGCGCTCGAACTGCCAACTACACAGAGCATGGTTATGCGCTGGTGTTACTTATCATTAATAGGCCACATAGATCCATTATCCTGCTCAGAAGGGAAGATTTAAGTGGGGCGGCTAATTTGCCAAAGCACTCCATCTACTTTCAGTTATGTTTCTTCTTGCCAAAGGAAGAGCGGATCAAAGAGCTGAACTGAACAACGAGGGCAATAATATGATAGTCATCATGGTACAGTGTGTTTCTGTGTAAAAAGGATGACAGCCTCACTCAGTGGTGTCATCATAGTTGAGGAGGTGGGTGTACTGATGTTTCACTGTTCAACAGTAATTCTGACGAGCAGTGGAAGAAGTATTCGGACACTCTTTTAATTAAAGGTCCAGTGTGTAAGATATACAGTGATTAAATGGCAGAACTTGAATATAATATTCATAAGCATGATTTCATCCGTCTATAATCACCTGAAAATAAGAACTGCTGTTTTGCTGTTACTGTAGTATGAACTGTTTATACCTACAGAAGGAGCAGGTCCTTTTCCACAGAGGCTGCCATGTTGCACTGCCATGTTTCTACAGTAGCCCAGAACAGACAAACCAAACACTGCAATCTGCAAGCTCACCCTTAGATGCCACTAAATCTTTAACACTGGTCCTTTAAGTAAAAATACAAATACCACAATGTAAAGTACAAGCTATCAAGCTGCAGAGGTTGAATTAAACATTTTACCAGCACCAAAATCACCAAAACATCTGGATACTTCAGAATTGATATTCCAGTGGTCGATACAAGTTTAAGCTTAAATTTCTGAAAAATTGTGACTGTTTCAGAGCAATTGGTGGCGTCTATGGCTGCAAGCTATTAAACGTGTTGATTAGACTGAGAACGCGATTAAAACTGCTCGAGTTTGCAGCGGCCCGTTGACAAGCTGTTTTGGTCCGCCGTACTTCCGTTGCCAAGATGCGCGCGCAGCTTTCTCATTGTTTACAAACTGTAAAAGGGTCTATACTGTCAGCTTTGGTCTGTCACAGATAAATCGTATAGTTTTATTTGTCGGCCAGTAAGTGAAAAAACAAACAAAACAAAAAAATTGCAGCACAAATGCCGAACATGTTTGAGGTAATTAAAAAAAAAAAAAAAACA
>JAJHUR010133476.1:1748-40758 GCA_027495735.1 Lutjanus campechanus | reverse complement strand
TATAGTCTATGGGAGCGAGCGAGTGGCACTACCATAGGGCACTACGCCTGTCAATTACGAAACCACGCCCCTAATTATACAGAACTTTAAGCCTTAATATAAAATCAACGAATGACTTGTATGAAAATTCAAGTCTGGTTCAGTGAACATGGTGGGGGATATTAGCTATTAAGCCCAAAATCGTTTTTTGACAAAGGCTATAAATATGTTAATTTCAGCTGTTAAATTGGGCATTTTAGAACGGGGGTCAATGGGACCGGGCTTCTTTTTGCAGCCAGCTCGCTCGCCCCCTGCTGGATTTCGGTGAGAATACAGCGTTACTGCACTTCTGCATTGGCTTCATTTTTCAGAGCCGGAAGCTTCGTCCACTTCTATATACAGTCTATGGTCTTACCAGAGGTGGTTTGTAACAAGTGGTTAAATCAAACCATTGTATTTACCCTTCAAATATCATAAAAGTGGTCTTCATTTATGAAGATTATCTTGCTGAACAAAACATGTCAGTACCATAAACTTTAAAATTTAATAATATTATTTTCTGCACTAATCCAAAATCCAATGGAGAAAATCCTATTGGGTCTTTGTCGAGGGAACCAGAGCAATACCAACTTCCGGGTTGACCCACAAAATATGTCATCCCTGCAGCACACTATTATTCCAGGTTTAGGTATATCATATCTGTCAAACTGTCTCACTAAGACATCCAAATTGAATCATCTGAGTTTTTAGCTCTATCACCTAATTGAATCATTTGATTAAACATAATGGGATGTTACATGAGTAAAATCAAGCCTGGACTTTGTTTATACTGTATATATTTAGAATTCAGGGTAACTTCAATGGCCCTCTATCCAGTATCTGGATTAAAAGAAGTTCGAATTGTGCTCAGTGCTTCGCATGACTCCATACAGTGGTGCTAAATCAGTATGGGCTAATGGTTTTAGTTGTGAGGATGACACACAATGTGATGTATTGTTCTTTGATGTCCTTGTGACTTCAGACAAGTTATCAGACGCTGAATATTTGAATCTTCTGGTCTTTTAACTGAAATGTTTTACATGGCGATAGCCTCCTAATCACTGCCAGCCTCAAATCAGGCCATTTGACCCATCTCCTCTCTGTTACTCGCCCTTCGGTCATTACAGGAAATGAAAGTGAACAATCCAACTATCTTCTCTCGCTCTCACTTTCTTTCTCTCTGTTCAAGCCCTCTATCTGGCACCGGGTTCCAATGTTTATGCATTTACTGAGATTGCTGGCGGGATTGTCAGAGAAAAAGGAGGGTTTATTTTTTTTCTTTTCTCTCTTTCTTTTTTTTCCTGTGCAATCTCTTGCCTTCAGAAACCATTAATGCCCATTCAACATCAACATCAAGGCACAGCTTTGATGTCTATTCTGGCAACAGACCTCTTTCTTTCTCTGCTGCCTGCTGCTCTCTCTCTGTCTCTCTTCTTCTCTCTATCCCCCTTTATCCTTTCCTCTTCCCTTCGCTCACTCTTTACGGTTACTGTACAATCAAATAATTAAACGGATTGTCGACAAAATGATTTTACCTGGCAATTAAATATGCAAAGCGAGTCGGCAAGCGGTGTATGAGAAGGCGATTAAAAAGGGGCCCACTGCAAATCTACAAAGGCTTCAACAGCACAATAGGCAGCAGCCCCTGCCTGCCTCGCACACTAGCTTAGCCTGGGGAGTGACTGGTGCCTCTTTATACCAGTCTCACACAGCCATGTTTACAATAGCCTCAACCATGCTATGCCAATTACCACAATGCAAGGAGAAATGAATGCCAGTGTTTGGAGAAAAGACAGGGATGAAGGTAGCGGCGTATGAGACATATGGGGTGTACAGGGTGGCAGGAAAGAAAAGGCGTATGCTGCCAATGAAAATCAAAGGTACACCACAGAAATGTTCACCATTGATGAAAAGATTCTGTGAAACAATTGTGTGCTTTACATTAAAAAAAAAAAAAAAAAGTTTAAGGAGTCAAAAGTCAAGTTTTCCGTGAAGGCAGGAACTTCAGAACCTGTGTATAACCTGAACTGCACTTCAACAAAGCACCTATTAGGACTGGAATGCCACAGAAAGGCTGAGTGGAGATAGCGGGGGGGAAGGAGAAGCCCAAGCTCCTGATGTGCAAGAGAGGGAATGCGACAGTCAATGTCCATCTATCAACGCTTCAGTGGGGAAAAATGCAAGCAATTTTCCTGGATAGGTTTCCCTTCAAAGCCGGAGCCCCAAGAGGCTGTAAAAATAGAGTTGGGGAGAGGCGAGGAGGGTGGGGGTGGAAGGGTGGAGGGTTACACCTGCCCCGTTCCAGACGGTTCAACAGAAACTAGCTGGTTCAGCCTGATTAAACTCTCCTCATTGTAAAGTTAAAACCATGGAGGAATTGATTTTAAGGTTTGGGGAGTATGTAATGCATTGATTATGTGTTGAAGTTTCACCGCACTGTGCCTTTGATGAAAAGGGTCGGGGAAATTAATCTGCAATTTGTGGTGTTAAAAATACAAACTGTTCAAGGATGGATGGCTGCATTAAATTATTTTTTAAGGTACAAAATAGAAGTGCGTATATGCTTTAAGAAAGAGAAAACCTTCAGTATCTCATAGATGTGACAGGCATTGGCGTCTTGTCTGTTTTTCTTCCTTTTTTTTTGCCATATTGCCAGGAACAGCTACCAGGGGAGAAAGAAATGAGAAAATCATTTTGTGGGAAGTGAAAGCTTGTCAGTAATGGCTGTTGTTATCTTTGTTACGTGGCTACCTCTGCTTTTTGCCAATTGCAAGTCTCTTTTTATGTCAACAATTTGAATTGAGCCGTACAAGTGAGTGAGTCTATGTGCAGCAGACAGCACGCGTGATCCCCACCACTGAATTATTTCCTTGTATTAAATGATTTTTTTCCCCCCACTGCTGAAATAAAGCCAGATAATTGAGGCAAACATGGCTCGGCCCTCTGATAGGGGATGCAGGGTGCTTCATTAATGTTTGTGTTGACTGTCAGAGAGTAGCGCTGGTCCTCATTGCTCTTTAATAGGACCAATTAGCCCATGCCCCCATTTCCATGCTTAATGTCTCCCATTTAAGTGCTGAATACAGAACACGCACATTTAACCACTGAGGGGCTGTAACGCATCAAAAGGTTACAGGCTTTTAGTTATTCCTGTTTACACTGTGAATTAACAGCTTGCATTCATGAATTTAATCGTCATTTTTTTTGGCAGCCACAAGATGTGTTTTTCAGGTTTTCAGTCCTGGCAATAATGACTGTATGACATGACAACGAGAATGTATTTTATTAATCATTTGGTTTAAATAATTGGTCACCTCTCCACCTTCAATCCACACTGTGATGTGATCACAGCAGTACACTACCGTGCCTCTTTAATAGTGACGACTATAACAACGTTTCACGTTCTTCATTACTGAGAGAGACATGAAGTGGCACAGGAGGCAAGTAACTGTCAAGAATAATTCGTGGGAGTATTTACAACAGGTTCCATAGACCTGTCCTACTTAGCAAATTCTGTCATTTTCAGTATTAATCATTTCACTATAGCTTAGTGTGGAGAGTAATTTCCACTATACAATTTCTGAGCATTTAGTTTAAGTGTTATGTATCCAATTGAAGAGCTGATACAGATATTTTAGTGGGGTTTAACTAGAATTATATTTTCTTCCATGCCTTTACAATATTCCTTAAAAACTGAGCATTATCAGGACCGAAGCTAGATATTTTCAAGATTAGTTCTGCGGATTTTTACCCAGCATGAGTGAACATAATATGCAACAATGGTCTCTGTCCAGAATCATGTGAGGGACACTCCAATTATTTGGTGCATGTCTCGCTGCTCGGACACCCTGAGGATCCCGAGGCCTGGTGTTAAACACTTGCTTAAATAATACTCTACTTCATCCATGATTTTTGCTTTTCTAAATCTGCATGAGTGCAAGAATCCCACCCATTTTGTCACCTCTAAATAACTGTCAGAGAATAAAATCATCTCTTACTACTGCTGAGAAGTTTGCTGTGCAGTACAAACTGCCCATGATATGACAAGATAGATATTATGAGGACCTCAGAGAAGCAGTGAAAATAAGTAACATACAGTATGATTCTGTACAATCATGAAAGAAACAATTCCAGGCACAACAGCTTTCATTTGAAAAATATAAAACTTTAATAAAGGCTACATCTCTCAATAATTACAATAATTATAGGTCCATGTAAATCTTTAAATGAAACTCTTTATATAATGTATAATTTACAGTTTAGATAGAATGAAACAAAACAAAAAAAAGGCCATGGTGTAAAAACAAAACAAAAAAACATGATTACAGGATATTATTAAAAGCATAAAAATATCTTTTCAACATAAAACCCTTCTGAAAACCAAGGGATATATATTAAAACCCTGAAACAGGGTAGCACATGGTATGGCATCCATGTAGGCACAGGTGCTGTACTCATAAAACACCAGCGATAGTGTGTGTGTGTGTGTGTGTGTGTGTGTGTGTGTGTGTGTATTGTTTATGTGTGTGTGTGTACTCTATGTGTGCATCACATGTGTCACTATCCATACTTCAGAATGCATAATTACAATGTATACAGGAGCTCTGCTATATACGATGTTACTGTAACAACATTCAAAGGATATCGGAGCCACAATTCTTCAATATTCAATTTTTTTTTTCTTTTTTGTCTGTTTTTTTGACACGCTAGCAGACTTCCTCAAGAAGTCGTTCTCAGTGACCCAAACTGGTTCTTGTTAGCACAAGTTATTTTGGTGTGCAGGCTGTAAACACTGCCATTATTAGATGGTACAACTTGTGCTCCAGGTCTCCTCTCTGTGTGTATCTGCAACTGTTTTCATCCCCCCCTGTGCAATGCCTGGTTCACAAACAAAGGCACAACAAAAAAGATTGAGCTCTGTCGCCGGACTGAGAGAAATAGAAGGGGGGGGGGGGGGGGGGGGGGGGGGGGGGGGGGGGTATTAGCGTGACAAACTCAACATTATAAACTATCAGCAGCATATAAGACTGGGATTGACCATTAGAATAGTGGAGGGAGTGTGCCTCGGACAAGACCACTGCTAAGGTTGTTAGTTCGGGTCAGACGGGGCTACAAGGCTATGGGAGGTGCTAGGCTAGTGTCACGTCCTTTGTGTAAAATAAAAAACAAACAAAAACAAACACTAAACAATATCACCACAGTATTCTCCCAACATTCAAAGCAGCTTGCCCATTGGCTGGAAATAGGGAGGGGGCACAGGTTTAAGAAGACTTGGGAAGGGACAACGGGGAAAGGAGTGGGTTGTTTTTTTTCAATAAATACTTAATAAAAACTTTCAACTCATGACAAAAAGCATCTATATATAAAATACATGTATATATACATATATGCATGTATGTATATGCACATGTACAGACGTTTTTGTAACGATGTTGGAGTGTAACATTAAGAGCAGGTTGGTGGCACCGTATTCAGTGCCTGCTAGTCCATTGCACTCGGCCGGGAAGCCAGAGTGAACGCACCATCAGTCTCTCATTACATCACAACAAAACAGTCATCTACATCTTCAGTGGTTATATTCAAGAAGAGGCGGGGTCTCCCCCCCACTGGCCTCCAATCATCATCATAATCATCCTTGTATTGGTCTTTTAAAGTCTCTCCTGTCATTCCCTTGTGTTTCTAAGGCTGATTGGTTGATAAAGTCAGGAGGGGCGGCACCTCCTCTGGGTTCGGCATACTTCATTGGCTCGTCTTCCTTCAGTCACTCCTCTTGTGCTGGATATATTAACTCTGTTTAGCTTAATATTAAGAAATAGGAAAAAAAAATAAAAAGAGTCCAGAGTGTTCTGTTCATAAAATACAAACAGTCTCTTTGCTCAAGTTTTTCGGGACAGTTTAGCTTTTGGTTGGGCTGGGAAGGGAATTGGTTGGTTGGCAAGAAAGTGGCTTTTAGTCCATCCTCTCCACCTTGCCCAGGACCTTGCCCTCATACATGGGCAGCACGGTGGCATCCTCCCACACCTCCTCGAACACAGCACCACACTCAAATTCATCACTGGCTTTCTTGAAGTAGTACCTGAGGAGGAAAAACAAAGAGAGAGGTCTGTGATTAGAAAATGTTGAGCGTAGGTGTGCGTGAAAAAAACAGAAGCAAAAATTGAACTCAAACGAATACTGACAAGAGTGGCAGCAGGAGTGCATCTGATACATTTCATCGTGTTTAAAACCGCTTTGAGGCACCTACACGACTACTTCCATATACAGGCTCGCGCACAACTCCCTTTAGTCCAAATCAAACACAAACACACACACTCTGAGAGCCAGAAATGGATCCTGCTCAAAACAACTTAGTCATAGCCTTCAATGCCATCCCTGCACACTTCAAAGGCAGAGCCTGACTCCACATCACACCGCTGCACAAACAGAGCTGAACCCTCCGTTTAAACACTCCCTGTGATAATTCAAGCTGCTAGAAACAGCCTGTTTGTGTGTGTGTGTGTGTGTGTGTGTGTGTGTGTGTGTGCGTGTGTGTGTTTATCCATGTGTGCTCGTCTCCTCATCCACTTGTTCATCTTGACTGCTGGCCATTCTACAGATCCCTATCTGTCCTGCAAGGTCTTATTAAAGTTGAAGGGTTAATTAGAGGCTGTCTCAAGGCCCCCCCTCCTCTCTCTCCTCAGCAGTGCCCCTTCCCTCTCTGTGTCTCCATGGCTTCTAATTGGGCTGGCTGTCAAATGAAGGGCCTTTCTGTCACACAGGTTGACATTTCAGGTGCCTGAGAGTCTGCCTGTGACTGCAAGAGCACACTCCGCTGCTTGCACATAAACACACACATGCCCTATGTTTCTCCCTCACACACGCTCGCCGTCACAGACACACACACACACTTCAGGCAGCTTTCCGATCACCAGCGGAGAACAGAGGGAGAAAGAGGGAGCAGGAAGGGAAGAAAGCGGGGGAAAGCGGAGCGCAGGCCTTCCCTTGCTCGCTGAGTGGGTGTGATAGGTTGGATGCGGGCCGAGCCGGAGGGGCTTTACCCTGGGAGGGGGGAGGGTGGCGACCGCTCAGACACTCTCCTGGAGGTCACAGGTCACCTAGCTAGCCCACTCTTCTTCTTCTCTCAAGCAGAGATAACTCCCAGGGTTAGCTTGGTCCCAGTGACTGTGAAGTCTCCTGGAGCTCCTAATGATTTCTCCTCTCTACTTTAAACCCAGCAAAAGATCAGCGGGAGGGGATTTAATGATAAGCTTTGTAATGGAAAAATGCCTCATTTTGCCCATGTGTGTCTGCATTCAGAATACAAAAAAAGCACTGTGTTTTATGAGCAATCACTCAGCTTAGAGTCATTCAAACAACACATGTAAGGAGGGGCGTACAGAAACGCACTCATACAGTTTTATTTTCCTTCTTGATTGTGATTACACACAAATGAAGGAGGAGGAGGTTGCATTACCACAGCAGCAAGACTATCTATTCGAGTGTGCAGCAGTGTGACAGAGGGGTGACGGCTTTACTTAATGATATGGCATTTCAGCAAAGTTTGTCTCACTTGTTTAGGCTTTGCTGGGCAGCATTTAGCCCATTCATCTTCATTAGCAGAAACCAAATAAATGCATTACCCCTCTCAATTTAATTGGCTGAATTTGTTTTCCAGGAGAAAATGCGACATTTTCACTCACAAATACTTCAAAGTCATCACTTTGTTTCAGAGAGTGAGACAGAGAGAGACAGAAGGAGTCTTTCCATTGGAACATGTTTTATGTGGCAGGATTTTTCTCTCTTCGCAACATCTGGCACCAATATCGTCTGGCAGAGCTGCGGCGTACTGTTCTCCACTGTACCGCTGCCATGTCCAAATTAACCAACTCCACACATTCTGCTGCCATTGAAGCCAGACGCTTCATCCCCACCTCCCCCTCCCATTTCACTCGCTGAAGAGTTATGGGATAGCAGGGGTGCAATGACTTGTTTGCAGGCCTTCTTCTCTCTTGCCTAACAAGCAGATGTGGCTGTAAGCTAATGTTGATGTCATGGGTATGTATGCTTTGTGTCTTTTCACTGGCATACAACCTACGCAGTACTGGAACAGTGACTTGATAAAGCAAACCTGGACTTCCTAATTTAAATATCTTCACTTAATAAGTCCTTACATTGTTTATGAAATCCCCCTCATCATCATGACATTGACAGGAGGTATTTTTGCTGTGTTAACTGCTATCAGTCATTAACAGAAGAAGGTGCTTGCGGCATTTGATTTTAATGCCTGATGCAATAGTGTGGAGGAGGAATTTGAAGGCCTCGCAATGGTCTTTGTGCACAAAATAAAATGTCCCAGGCTTCAAAGCCATATTTATTAAGGCTGCCTTACCATGGAAATCAGTACCAGATGTGAGAAAAAATTCACTCCAGAACCCCCACCCCCTCCCCTTTCTCTGTAAGCCCTGAATACAGTGGATCAGCCCTTTTTTTTCAACTATTGGGCTCCAGTATTTCACACTCCCACTCAGCAGACAAGCACATACAAGCACAACAATAATGCACATACATACAGAGATAACAAACCCTGCTATGGCACCATCCAGTCCAAACAGGTATGAACAAACATCTATCCAAGTAAGTTTCTAGTGTGCTGTGATCTGTGTGCTTGTTGTCAGTGGTTCATATTTACCGGTAGTTGCCTTTCTTGCTAAGCTGTTCCTTGAAGTGTCCCAGGGTGAGGCAGTGGGTCTTCATCATGCTGCGATAAGGAATCTCCTCACCACAGAAGAAGTAGGTGACCACTAATTCCTTGGACCTGAAAATGCAAAATGAAAACTAGTTTTAAACAGCTGCACTTGTAGGAGAAAGGGTCAGATTGTTGCATGTAGACAAAGAATCTGTGGACTATTATTAATTAAGGATGCCAACAGACAGCTGGCTCACCGAGGGTCAACGAATTAAAACTAAAAGAGGCCTCACAGTCAGGTGGCTGTAGCTTAACATCAAACACCCCAACCCGTTCAACAACAAATGTATGAAGGGGGCTGATAAATTTGAGTTACCAGGGGCTGCATAACACATCTTTGTTGGGTTCCAGTGGTGAGTGTGTGTGTGTGTATTGGGAGACGGGTGGGTTAGTTAGGATTCCGTATTAAAGCATGTTTAATCTTAAATGATTAAAAAGCGAGAGAAGAGGAGTTCAAAGACATAGCTGTGCTGACTCACATCTCTCTTTGAAGGGAAAAGCGAGAAAATCTGAGAGGAAGAGGGTGAAAACACAAGCTTGGAAAGAGAGGGAATGCTCAGAAAAAGCGCCTATGTGTATGAGAAATGAACTAGAAAGCTAGAAAGCTATTGGGAAAAAAATTAAGAAAAACTGAGCTATAGAAACAAAGAAAGGATTGTGTTATAGATTGAAAAGGAGAGCACTAAAAGAAGAGGCACGTACTCGTCTGCTTGGAGTCCAGGGCTGGGTAGAGGACTGCCTCCAGTGGGGAAGGCAGCTGCAGGATGGCTCCTGTCTCTCTGAAGGCTGCTGGCTGCTGTTGATTGCCTGTCAAAATCACAGAGATCAATGACAAATTATTAGTCACATCAATATGAAGAGGAACCACTAGACACCATTTACAAGGTAATCTGATGTGGTCAATCACATGTGGAAGTTGGGAAATTATGTATGATTGTCAGTGTGTCCTAAGTGTACCTCTGTTTTGGTGGCTTGGAGACCTCTTCTAGTCTGCGGCAGGCCTCCTCTAGCTGTGCCAGGGTGTTGGGTGGGGGCAGGGGTGGCATGGCAGGGTCCTGGATGAATGGGTGGCCTGGGTGGTGGCCACGGAGGTGAGAGCCACTGCCGATGCCACCTCCACCCCATGAGGAATGGGTCCGACTGGGCAGAGTCTTGGAGTCAAGTGGGTTGGACTTCTTTAGGCCTTGAGTGCTGCCAGGATAAAAAGGGTCGATATATAACATGAGTTTGGAACTAGAGACATTAAGTGTTGATGTTGTGACAATGCTTGAAAGATGCTTACCTGTGTGGCTTGTGCTTTCCCTGCCTCTCACTCTCTAGGATCCATTGCCAAACATTCTGAGAGCGGTCGGTGGCATCTAGGGGAAGGCGTGGTGAAGACACGCCCTCATCAGTGGCCTTGACTGGCCGTCTGGACAAAGTGCTGCAGCGACTGGAGGGAAAGGTAGAAGAAAAATTAAGACCAGGGAGCTTTAGCACTAGGATAATCAGAAATCAGGTACTAAATGCAAATGTACAATGCTGACTGACGATGGTTTAGAAGTTACACTCACGCAGGGGTGAAGTCGGAATAATTGGCGCCCCCTGGAGGGCAGAGGCACTGCACGCGCTGAGCCGCCTCGGCCTCGATCTGCTCCTTGGTCTTGGGCCCAGCGTGGTGATGGTGGATGTAGTGGTGGTGGATGTGCTTTGTTGACTGCCTGCCTGTCATCAGAACCTTGGTGGCCCCCGGATAAGCACCAAAGAAGGGCCCGTGGCCAGACGACACCATTGCACCCGTCCGATCTGGGGAGCTTGAACGCGGTGAGTGCCGAGCCACACCTGGTGACTGGCAGCCAGGTGTCTTCAGGACACGAGATAGGTGCTCGTCCAGGATAGCCTGGGGGTCTTCCTCGCATTGGCTGCCAGACGGGAGCAGCGGGTGATGCAGGGAGGTGCTGCTGGCGAGGTCGCCGCTCTCCTCCCTTTCCTCCTCCTGGACAAGCAAAGAAAAAAAAAACAAGGCAAGGCAATTGAGAAAACATTCATACACAGTCACATGTGGGAAAGGCAGCAAACAGAGGAATTTATGTCTCAACTTACACCAACTTATATCTATCGTCCTCTGAAGTCAGTGAGAGCAAACGGCTGGATAACTTGATTTGAGTTTCCTTTTTGCCACACTGTTATCTTCGCTAACAGGCTTTGGGTGTGCTTCATCTATAATGCAGAGTGTGCCTGTGCTTCACAAAGAGACTGGCACTACACATACTCAGCAAACGTGCCACTGGAGAGTAGCTAAGTGCTAACTATTTGAAGGAACTTCAAGTGTGCCTAGAAACATAAGTTTGAAAGTTCCTACAGATGATGTAGTGTAGGACAGAGAGGAAAAGGGAAGTAGTAGCTAAACCAAGACAGACTTTCAAATCCCTTGGTCTTTTCCCTGTTCTTCGACATGCTAAAGCTGGCATAAAGGCTTTTGTAGTGCAATATGGAAATCGTCCCAAGTTAACTTGGATACAAGTTAGAATTTCCAAGCGGCAGCCATGCTGAATGTTAGTGAAAGTGTCAGACTGTTTTGAACAGGTTTATCCGTACCTCCTGGATCTGCTGCAGCCTCTCCTCCAATGAGCTCATGGTGTCCTGCTCTCGCTTCAGCTTCTCCAGCCGGGCTATGAGCTGGGCAGCAAAGGCAGAGGGCTCAACGGGAGTCATCTCCTTAGGCAGCCGGTGTGTCCTCTGCAGGGCAAATGACACAGGGGGAAGGACACTTTAATGTGTGTGTGAGTGTAACTGCTTAGTGTTTCTGACGGATGCAATATGTTGCATTAATCCACTGCCCTTGCCCTAATCCTGTCTTGTTCCAAAAACCCTGCTACTATTCCAAAAGGCCTAATCCAGATGCCCTTGCCCTCGAGCTAACCTGAACCTTCTCCGCCGCCCATCCCTCCCCAGATCTTCTCATGCCCAGTGCCCTTGGCAGTGCCAGGCTGCTGGGCGAGGGGGAGAGAAGGGGGTAGTGATGGCGGGGTAGCAGTTGGTCTCGCTCGGAGGGGAGGCCCCCTGCCTGCACCCTCTGTAGCCCGACCAAGCCATCAGCTAGGCAGCCTCTGAAGTCAGCACACTTCAAAGGGCCCTTGTCAAACATCAAACGCACACTAGGGGTGGGAGGGACACGCAGCTTTAAATCTCCGAATAAAAGCCAGATATCGACAGAGAAGAGAGAGTGAGGAGAGGAGAGGGGAAGAAAAAAGGGAGAGGGGGACAAAATTAACAGCATGAAAAAAGAGGAAGAGGATTGAGATGTGCGTTGGTGAAGTGGCAATGGTGGCATAGCGAGAGAGTGAGACAGAGAAGGAGGGAAAAGAGGGAGGGAGAGGATAGAGGAGTCAAATACTGGGAAGATCTGAGGGGAAGTAGTAATTTATTTCCCGGCTGCATGCAGGGCAGCTCAGAGGTACTCTAGTCACATTATCCTCCTTTTTCTTTAACTATATGCGCCGGCTTCTCTCTCTCCCTTTCTTACTTTTTTGTTATTTGGCACACTGGCTTTCTTGATTTTGACTCTTTTTTTGTTGTTCCTCTCATCTCTTTGTAGACACGATGAAGGGAAGAAGAAGAAAGGCAAGCAGAGCTGCTGGCAAAGGAGCGCCAGCCCTGCACGGGGCCCCCGCTGCCTGGGGCTGGTGCATCATGGGAGACAGAGCCATCTCCAAATCAGGAGGGAGACATTAAAGGAGTGCAAGTGGGAAAGGAAAAGAGAGAGATTGAGAGAGAGAAAAGACAGAGAGGAAGAGAGAAAAAAGGGGGAACAGACAACACTGTCAAATGCATGCACAAACACACACACACACACACACACACACACACACACAAACTCTTCCACGTACACATACCTGTTTGGATATGAAGACAAAAGAATTTCACATTTCTTTTCTTGTCTCAAACAAATCCACCTCCTAACCTGTGTCAATCTGTTCTAACCTACTTCCTTAAACCTTCCCACAACAACTTGAGCAGGTCAACAGAATCTCAGATTCAAAGCACATACACTGTATGACCCAAATACTAAGGGGACCAGATATCAGGCTGGGAGTAGAGGAAATTGGAAGTGCATAGTGATGTGCCTCCCATTCATCTGCTGAGATATAGTTTTGCTAATCATTTATCCAGTTCAAAGAATAATCTTAATGTTGAATTTCATCATTAACATTAACACTGTTGTGATGTCTATTACCTTTGCTATAACCACAGCTATCATTGATGCATACAACATGCATGACGCTATGTGACATACTACAGTTAGTGAGACAGAATACAAAGATGACAACACAAGTTTATATTTACAGCCCTACAGAAGCTACTGGGATGGGGGAGGGGGGGTGCTTGAAACAGCAGAAGAAGAAGTGGAGTGGTATGCAAATCCTGCCTTTCATTTACCCCGACTTTCATATAAAAACGAGCGGGGGGAATGAAATATAGTATTCTGACACAACACGAGCTCTGAAAAAATAAAATAAAGCAAAACTCCTCGAGGGAATCAGGACCCAGTTGTCTGTCAGTGTGTAAAAGTTTGAGTTTAGCAGATTACCAAAAAGGAAACACTGAGACAGGAAGTAGAACTTAAGGAAGTAGGACTTACAGGAAAGTGGGGTAGTGTTATCTGGCCATTGATCTTGACACTACGATGCATCTCTCGCTGGAGCTGCTTCTTTGTGCCCAGTTTGTATGGTGGGATTCCATCTCTGCAAAAAAACAAAGATATTACACGTTTACATTTGGTAAGAAAGACTCCTCAAATGGCCCTTTACTATTAATTTGGTCTGTTATACTGAGTTAAGTTTTGATCATTTACTGCTACTCATCATACAGGTCAAAATAACTCCACACCAACTGTTGGTGCATTAGCGCCATTAGCCAATCTTTGTGGAAAAAGAGCCCTTAGGAGGCAGTTCATCATTGAAGTGACCGACACAACACCACCCAGTAACCACCCACTAGGCACATTACAGCGAAATCAAAAGGCCGGGGAGCCCTTGAAGTCAAGGCAACAAAAACACACATAACAAAACACACCAGGACAATGGGAGAGATATGCTAAACATCCCACTGTGGGCTTCAAAAGAAGAGCCCCACTGATAAGATGACATCAGTCCTTGTCAACTCTGACAGTGGTTGTTTAAAAGGCAGAAGAATAAGTGCTAACCTCAGAGGCTGGTTAGAGTCGGAAACTACAACAGGCTAGCAAATGCTGCTTAAGTGTTTCTGGCTTTGTAGCTGTGATATATTAATATGAGAATAGAGATGTAGCTAGGAATACCAGTAGTCTCAGGACAATTAAGCAATTATTCTGGGAATCTTATTCTCCATTTTTCATTCTGTCTCTCCTAGCTTTTCCAGTCAGCTGCCACTTAAGCTGGGCCAATTATCTTGGCCGTTTTGGCTGCTCAGAAGTGTCTGACCTAGCCCAAACGCTACTTTTTCTGCTGCCTCTTTGAAATCTCACACTCATGCACATATGCACCCGCTGCCATCTTCGTTTGGCAAGCGCTGTGCTGTGAGCCTCTGATCTCAGCAACATCAAAAGGCTGGTTTGTAAGATAAGGTAATGTTTGAAGTTGGTGCAGCAGCATTCCCCAGCGTCCAAGTAAATCCATAAATAAGATATAAGCAAAAAGAGAAAAAAAATCCCCCCACCCCTTCTTCCACCACCCCCCCTTCCCAAATCCTCCTCTTCTTGTTCTTTATCTGGGAAATGAGATTCAAATTTGCAGTGTGCCTTTTAACCACTGTAAAAGGACACACTAATCAAATTGTTCGCTGGATGAGAGAGGAAGAAGCTGTGTTTTTTATTAAAATCAGTTAGAGGTGGAGAGAGCTGGGGACAAGGACAGGAGAGATCTCTGTGTCAAAGACCTCGGTGAGAACTATTAAAAGAATATGACTTTGACACATGACGCTGTTCAACAATGAATCTTTTTTTCTTCTTCTTAATTCATCTAAACAAGTTCTGCAAGTCACATTTCATAGTGACATTGACAAGAAGAATAGATAATGGAAGCCAAGCTGCCAATATCACCCGTGTTGCAGCAAGCTACTTGTAAGTGGGGCCTACTAGCAAAATCAATGCTTCACAAACTGTACCCTCGAGACTACAAGCCATCATCCCTCAAGGCGCAGGAAGAAACACAGGAAACTCTTCAAAAGTAAAACTCAACAGCCCAGAGGAACTTGTGCGTTAACAAGCACCCCAAACTTAGCGGCAAAACATTATTCTCACACAAAGCTCACCAACTTCCCGATCACTAACTATGTTATTATCAATCCAAACTATCCCACCCTAGTGAACCATGTGACGGCTGGGCACTTTGTCCAGGTTGGGGAAGAGAAAACAGCCGTGGACTCTTTCATGGTTTCATGGGCCCTTACTTTATGGGGATCTCCTATTCAGTTGTGCAAGTCATTTTCAAAGCAGCCAGCCACCCTCTTATCCCCCTAAGCTCCCCTCACCTAACAATAGGCTGAAAGCGATTCAGTTAAGCCCTTTATACTCCATGCACTTTATTTTCTCACTCCCTTGCACTTCGAGCCTAACCACTCCTGCTATTGGCTCTGGAGGGTGGAGGAGAGAGGTTGGGTGAGTGGGTAGAGGTGATTTTTTGGGGGTGCCCTAGTCTGGCCAGGGGGAGTTCCTCATGCTTCGTCCCAAGGTCTAGAAATGAGTAACCCCTGTGAAAGCCTCACAGACACATGATCTCAGCACGCCGCAGAGGCCAGTGGCAGGAAACCGACCCACCATGTGAGTAAGCCTCCTTTCATTTGGTGCCAACATTTTTCAATGAGTTTGTCTTGAGGCCCGAATGGCCATTTCCCTCCCCCTCTCCTCCAGCTCTTCAAAGGGAAAAAGCGATTAGATAATATGAAAAAAACAAGTCTGTTGTGGCAGAAGGGTGGGTGGGATGGATACATTTCAACTTTGAGGAAAATGAGGCAACGCCCCCACCCACATCAAGACGTTCTCATTTTTTTCTCTCTTCTCTCCAGCCTGTAACGCATCAGAATAAACTTCAAAAGGTCTTCAGACATAATGACTTTCCCAGAGTTATCTCCCTGGAGGCCACAGAAACAACTACACATTAATAGAGTTACCTGGAGTCAATCATAGAGGATAATTAAAATACATTACGGACCATTATTTCGCAACAGTGCAGTCCCCTGGCCCCAAGAAAAGCTGAGTCTGTTGAACTACAAGGCCAAATATTTTTCCTCACACCCCTAGACTTTTTCCTGGAAAGGTGTTGACTGAACTCTGGTCCAGGCACATTTAGATACTATGGAAACAATAAAACTCACAGAGCTTTGGCCAGGGTTAGCTGAATGGAAATGAGCCCTTTGAAGGCGCTACATTATATCCAAAGTGAGCTGGGTTGAAATGAAACTTACCAAACGACTCTTTGATTTCAATAAAAAGTAAAAACACTTACACGCTACTGTCCGTCATGGACATGGAATCATCTGTCGTGGCATCACTGGAGATCTCGCTGTCGTTGGCACTGGTGGCAGGGGCAAAAATGTAGCCAGAGTTGACAAAGTAGGGGCTGGCAGGGTCTCCTCGACGGTGGGACCTGTGAAAGACCCAGGGAGACATTTGCAAAGTTTTAATGTGATGTCTCTCTAGGTTGTGGTTTGAACTGCAGACAGGGGATAAAGTGACAGTTGGGTAAAGTTTGTTTGCTCCGTGTTTCCTTCTATTGTTCATTTCTTATCAAATTTTAAAAGCGTACGTGACAGCTTGGAGTTTGTTTTGTTGATGTTCTCTGCAGATTTCTGCAATTAGAGTCACTTTTGTGAGACTTTGGGGCCTGGGGAATGTGACAACCATATTAGAAATGGAGGTATTGGTTCTATTTTTCTTCCACTCTCTCTTTCATGTCCCTCCTCCCTAACATACAGGGGTTGTGTGTTTGGGGGGTTGAGGGGTGATGGTTGGAGTGGATGAAGTGAGCAGCCTTGCTGTGTGTGAATGAACACCAGCATTTCCCTACTTTATTTTTCTCTCCTCTGCTATCTCTCCACCCTTTTGTTTGGTCCAGGGCCACACTCCTGCACTTTTCCACTCTGAAACTCCACTCTCTCTTTCCTTGGAGTGTTTTCTCCTCCATGCTCTCCCACTTCTATCTCCCCGTCTCTCTATCATCCAGTCTGGGGCCCCTCCTTTACCCACTCTCCCCTGCTTTCCTTTCTAAAGTCTCCCTCTCTGTCTTTCTACTCTCTCCTGCTGTGTTGCATTCCTGTTTGAGCAGTGAAGGGGGTGGACAAGGAAGAGGGAGGGAAGAAGAGGAAGGGGGAACTTGAGCTTTAGAGAGGGAGGGAGAGGGAGAGAGGGAAAGGGGGAAGGAGGGCCCCTTTCTTTATGAGAATGCCTTCTGCCGGGAGTGCTGAGAGGAGAACCCCAGCATGACTAAAGCCGTAGGCCCCAAGCACAAACCTGACCTTTGGAAGGTCCGCGCAAAGAGTCAGGTATTTAGCACAGCTGGGCTCTCTGCCCCCCTCTCTTTCTCCATCTCTTTTCTTTCTTTCATGATCTCCCCCTTCCTGTCTTTCCCCCTTCCCCTCCTCTTGTCTCTCCCTGTCTCCCTCCAAAGCATGCTTAGTCTCTGTCAGACAGATTTTTTTCAAAAAGGAGAGATAAAAGTGCTGAATAGAAAAGAAAGAGGAAGGAAAACACTGAGACACACACACAATCTATGACAAAGTGGGATCAGTGGTTGAAGCTGCGGAACTGAGCTGAGGATGTTTTGTTGTTGTGTTTTCTATCACTTTGGAGTTGAGTATTGGAGGTTTCTCAAAAAGAGGGGAAAAAAGGAATCTGTGCAGTGGCAAAATTAGTTCCACATGTTTGAGATGGAAATTGGTTGACCTGAAGAGATGGTGAGGGGCAGGGGGAAAGGGGGAGAACGCGGGTGAGGGAAGGGAGAAAGAGGGGGCTCTCATTTTTCTTTTAAAAGAAAAACAAGAATGCAGGGATCACACCAGGAAACCAGGAGATGCCCACATGTCAACAAACCCTGTGCTTATTGGTTTCTGACTCAACATGGCCACTTTTCGAGCAAATGAATAAATGTGCTATGATGTTATCTGACATTTGCTCACATGAAAGATAAAATCCTCAAGGGAGTGTTTAAGTTGAGTTATTAGACTGAATCAATTAGTTTATACACTGTTATTAAAAATCATGCTGGAGACTATTTGTATATTCTTGTCTCTCTAAATGTTTAGTTAACTTGACAGGGAAAGTATGGATTATCTATAAATTGCACTTTTTCTTCCAAACCAAAGAACCAAGACGTTGTCAAACCTCTGAGTAACAATTGCGTCCAGATGTGAGGACAAAGTAGTTGAGTGAAAAACTTTTGAAGTGCCCTTTGATGCAGGCTCATGCATAAAATCCAGTTTTTGAAAATGTTCCTGGCTTGAAAAGATTTCAGCTGTTGGACAATGTGTGGGACGAGCTCTTAAGATAAAAGCCCAAATGCTTTCCACAAACAGTTCTGCTTTCATCTCTGACCAAGAGAACAATATCTCCGCTTGGCATGAGACTGACTGCACAAGTTCTTTTAACTCTGTATTAGCATTTCTTTGGGTTAGGGAGATTTTGTGACAGTATGCTGTACAGTAACTATATGGCTTATTGAGGAGGGGGAAAAGAGACGAAATCCAGCATAACTTTACAATAGCATCATACTGTTTCATGTTGCTGTAACAGTCATGAGGTTTGGTGTCTGAATTCGTGCCTGAACCGGAGGAAGGGTTTCAAAGCACAGGAAACTTGAGCAAGCCAGCAGAGGGCTGCCTGCAAGACACCATTTACTTAAAAGGAAGGCTCAGATCCATTGATGTTTTGTACCCACCCCGCCCCTCCACCCCTCCAACCCCTTGACTAACTGCAAGGCAGGAGGGCACAAATATACAGGCATGTTCCTCTGAGACCCTTTGATCAAGTGCCTTTATCTCTCTCTTAGGCATTTGTGAAATAACTGCCAACTGCCACACATTCACGGTAGTTTAACTAATGAAGAGATGCTGGTCATGAGCAGAGAGAGCAATACTAAAAAATCAACATGCACTAAGGTGTGATAACACAGACATGCACGCTCTAGGTGAGCGCTGCTCTTACCTGCAACTATTCTCCAGCACTTCAGCTGCTGTCCGGATGGTAGCAGTAGCCCTCAGGGTTTTCGCAGACAGTCCAACCACAGACCCTAACGCTTTTGCTTTCAGGTCATTACAACTCCACTCCTCTTCCTCCATGAGAGGAGGAAGGTATCCGCACATCAGTTTGAGGCTACCGAGACTGCCGTGGTTCATGTACGCCGCGTTCTCGCAGCCGGTGCGCACATATTCGAGGTATATGTCAGAAGTCAAAAACATCTGGTATGCATTCTCTTCCATGTTGGACTGAATTTCCGTCTGTGCCTGGTCAAACATGACAGAGTCTATTTGTTGTTTCTTAATACTATCCCTTATGAAGGTCTTGGTGGCGGGTTTCAGCTGCTTGGCGACAATGCTGTTGTTCTCGATGTACCGCTTGAAAATAACTTTGGCAACTCGCAACGTTTTGGTATCCTTTAAGTCCATTTGCCTGAAGCCGTTGCAGGCGAACCAAAAGTCCAAAGTGTCCACGCAATTCTCCCGCTCCAAAAAGGTCCTGAAGAGGTGAGCGCCGTCTTGGTCGCCCAGGAGAAAATGCAGAGACTTTGTCCACCGGACTAGGGGCGAGTCCGGGGACGCGCTGCCCTCTGGCTCCCCAAGTCCATCCTCGTTCCTCCGCGGTGTGGAGCCGGGAGGCGCGGCGGCGGCGGGGGTATCTTTAACCTTGCTCTGGGCTCTCATTTTGGCAGATCTGCTGGGGTTGTAGCATGACGCCTCTCCCTCCTCCCCCGGTACCGGAGGACGAGGAGCATCTTCTCGGAAGCTACTGCTGATGTGCTCCGTAAGCGCCCTGCTCATGGCTCCAGCTCCGGTTGCCGTATGAGAGTGCCGTCGTGCCTCCACTGAGCTCCAGCCTAATCCTCCTCACTCTCTAAAAGCAGCGGGGGAGCTTCTCAGCTCCTCTTCACTCTGAAACACAAAGTATTGATCTAATCAAAGCCAGATCCTGCTGAACTTCAAAGAAAGACATCAAGTAAACAGTCCCTTTCAAAAACCCTCGCCGGGTTCACAGAGAAAGGAAATATGAAAGGCTTTTTTTCGTTTCATTTATCTATTTATAATCTAAATGAGAGATCAACTGCAGCCTACATTCTCAACGTGCATTGATCTGTCACATCAAAAAACATTTTACAAGAATAATCATCTCACACAGCCTCACTCCTCACCAAAACCGTATTCTCACAACTGTGGCTTACACGTGTTTTCCTAACGAGTCCATGTCACAGGCTTCAACTCCAATTAATTCCCAATCTGTTTCGGACGACCGTACCCTACCCCTATCTGCATCACACACACACACACACACATATACACACATAGACTCGTTTCCACTTGGAGCCCGCACTTGTCCTCACCATCCCAGAAATGTACAGACGAGTGGAAATGCATCTGATCTGCACCACAATGACCTTAAACGTTGTAATGTACGAGGGGTAAAAAGCCCCGCGGGAAAAGCCAGTCGCTCATGCGTAAATGTAAGCGATCAATCGCCTTAATATCTGCCCAAGAAGGCTATTACAGCACATTATTAAAGCCACAGCCCCGGCAACGTGTCTGAACTACCAACACGACAGAAAGACTTGATATATTTGAAGTAAAACCTCGTTCAGAACAGAAGCTGAGTGATTTTAATCGGAGCCTCAGCGCCAAATCTAAAGAGACTTGTTACGTTAAACGACAAGCAGCTAAAATGACATAAACTGTGTCGCTGATTGTCATAAGCGACATAATAATGTATACTGTCTCAACAGGCTGTGTAACTCTACAACGCAACATAGCCGATTCTGACATCCGATGATGAAAGCTGAATAAACGTGCGTAAAACAACATACCATCACAGGGCAGCAGATCCAACCGGAGTAAAACCCGTTAAAGTTAAATAATTACTCCATTGATAGTAGAGCCTAATAAAGTCCAAAACTGTCCAAATAATCCAGCACAAAAAGCGACGACGGACTATTTAAAGCCTGTGTCGTGCCACATGTGTCCTATCTCGCTGCAAAACAAGCGCTGTAGTTTGCTGTACCCTGTCCCATTCAACAACTGACCTCAGAGTAGGCAGGCTCAGTCCCTATGTAGATCAGTAGGGGTGTCAAAATCTGGAGGAGGTAAAAGAGGAGGTGGAGGGGGGCTCTGATTGAAGAATACATCCCACTTTTTTCCCAGCTAGAAGACGCACCACCCGACAAATATTCGTTTTTTTTTTTTCTATCTGGGCTACACACACACACACACACACACACACACACACACACACATAAGCTTCTTATCTATCTCACCGTATTTCTCGCCCACAAACAAGAAACATAGCCCGCATTTCTCAACTTCAAAGCTCAGCAGCAGCACATCAAAGCGGCCAAGAGAGGGGGCCTGTGGAACAGCTTTCCTACAACTTACCATCCATGTACCCGAGTAGCCTCCCTTTTTGAAAACGTTAAAGTAAAGTAGTCCAACAACAGGCTGTGCCTTCAACCGCGCTGCTCTCTGTCCTGTTATGTCCTATCACATTGGACAATTTTTAATGCAGCCGCGAATAAAAGAAGAGAATCGTTTTCCCCTCGACTTTTCTCCCCAGGTAGTGTTTCAAGAAGTCATGGCAGGCGGTTGAAATCCTCCGGGCTGTTTCTAAACCAACTGGGCTGAAGGTTTAACTGCGGACTTCAAAGTAAGGAACCGCTGGCCTGGTCCCGGAAGATACATAAAAACACAATGTCTCATCTTCGCAATAACCAGTGAAATAAAACTAAATAAAACGAACTAGAAATCAGACAAAGGAAGAGGAACAGCTACAAGTTACAACCTATCTTCCGTTCAACAGTTTCTAGTGTGCAAACCCATGCAGTTAGAGCTTCATTAGGGTTTAATAAACTTTTGTAGACGGGGAACGGATCTACACGTATGCCAGGACCTTATCAAAGACGGGCAATCTAGAGCCAACTCCCTGAGGCTTTGGAGCGTCAGAAGTAAGTGATCTGCCGCGCCAATAGCATTATTCTTACAGTCCGTCTGTTACTACACAAAGTTTCAACAGAAACACAAAGCAAACAAAAGCGATACTTTTGTTGCCTGTGGCTTCTTCAAGTGACAGGAGCCAGTTTAGTCTGTTCACCTAACCAAGGAGGAGCCATGTGGCAGGGTTTACATTACAACAACAACATACATTTCATCATTCAAGTGGCATAAAATTATCTCCCGTTGTAAAGCAAAACATTTTTTTCTATATTTGTTTATGATAGGGATAGGGACCATATGGATTTTTTTTCAGCTGATAAGCTGATAAGCCATAATTACTGATAACTGATAATTTCACATTTTTGTTTTTTTTAAAAAAAAGTTCATATGGTCTGTAGTTTATTCACACCTGATTGTAAGAAAGGCTGGATGATTTAATATGTAATAGTTTGACCAAACCAAATGGAAGTGACACCACTATTACAAAAAAGAAACAAAACAAAACAAACAAAAAAAAAAACAGGAGGAAGAATAGCTGTGACTCTTCATATGTTCATTTACTTTTTCCAGTAAAGTACATCAAAAAACTTCATAAATATACTTTGGTTTTTGTGGAGTATTTTGCATAAGAATTACAATTAAATGCTATGACAATTAAGTCAGATATTAGTATAGCCGATATTTATTGAGCAATATACGTCAATATCGATATAGACTGATATAGCTGGATAGGTCAATATTGGCCCCAATATTTTACAAGAGTCTGGGGACATCAATAATTGCCAACCCTTCCAATTTTCCCAGGAGACTCCTGTTTTTCCATCCCCCTCTCCCTATTTCCTTCTGGCATCACTATACTCCTGTATTTCTTCTGATTTCTGACATATTTTAACAATTTTTTTTCCTTAATCAGAAACTGCATTCTGACACTGTAAAGCGTGCATAAGCCCTAAAAGTTTTCTGTTTCCACCCAGGATTCCTAAGAAGAATTCACATTTCTTAAGGAAAGTTTTAAAGGAAAAGGCCATGCATTTTATATAATCTGCCACATCAGTTTTCTTTTAGGGACAGGGGCAAAAAATAAATGGATCAAAGAAAACAGATGAATATTAGTCTATGTCTGATATTTATGCAAGTTTAGCCTGAACTAGGGGTGAATTATTCTGTATTCTTTGAGAATAAAACATAAAATGAATGCTGTTGCAGTGTAATTATTATTTTGTTGTTTTCATTCTTTACAGGTCACAAGGTTGGCAAGTATGGGAAATTATCCTTTTGTAATATTTCCTGTTAATTACAGAATTACCAGAATAAGGGAGTGACAGTAAAGCATTTGTGGTTAGATACAATTTTAAACAACATCCATAACTATTTAAAACATATTCTTTTACGTTATAGCCCTGATTTGATAATCCTATAGAGTGTAACTGTCAAATAATTTACATATTAGTCACAGGCTTTTAGCCACAAAGATGTCAACCTAACACACTTGCCAGTTCCACATTCAGGGAAAATGGCACAGCATGACATTTTGATTGAAATTGGACAGAGAGCAAAGGCAAGAGCTGTTCTCTAGTCTTTTAATTCACATGACTCTCCTAATGTCATTGTGACAGAATCTTAAAGAGTGGGTTAGACAGTGATCCAATCCCATGGTACTTCAAAGGCTATATTGTCCCTTTGATGTTGAAAATCAACTTTAAAGGAGAATATAATTATATAAGTCAGAGGATTCAAATTCACAAAACTCTCATGATGGTACAGGACAAGGAAACTAATGAAATGCAACTTCTTTGAGGTCCCCAAGAAGTGATTAATTCATGTTGAGTTATACATAGATAAATAAGCCTGCTGTGCATTAGTTCCCATGTGGATTTACAGTTGTGTCAGCATATTTGTCTGCTTGTCCAAGTCTTTACACTTGGTCACATGGTTTAGGGTGACATGTAATATCATCCAGCATGGGCTGGCACTGTTGATTGCTGAGAAACAAAATTCAGTGACCATAGACCCCTATTATTTTCAACTTAGATCTTCAAAACCTCCTGCCAACTTGTAAATGTTAGCTCTGAAACGTGCTGCCGAGTATTTTTTTTTCACAAATTGTAGCTTTTGCAAATGTGTGCAACAGCAAGCCTTCCTTGGTTTCTTGCTAAAGCAGAGGAGTCCAGTTGATTATATTGAAATCCTGCCAACCACTTCCTGCACGCTGTGAGCTTGTCTGATGATGGAGTCCAGCTTAGTTCAAATGCAATCTTTTAAGACATTTTCACTGCAACATGTTATCACAAAGCTGTATGATAGCAGGCTGTACAGTCTCTTTCTGTCTGTCTGTCTCTGTTGTGTGCATGTGTGTGTGACAGTGTGAATAAGAAGAGGTCGTTCATAGCCATTGTGAATACTGGAGGGCTCTGTAAAACAAACAATGCTGCCACAAATCCAAACAATCCAGCACCCGAAATGCACCAAAAACCTCCAACACTTTGCAATGGGAAGTGCCCGCTGTCTGCGAGATGGAACATGAAATCACAAAATGGGTCAGCGGTGTTGGCACTGTGATGTTCAAGGGGCACTTGGCTGATCAGCACGGCCCAAATTAAAGCCATGAAATATGTAGCCATACTGTTATCTGTGCTTTAACTTCTTTAAAGTCCGCTTTGAAAGGAGAATTGAGATATAGAGGGGTTATAAAATGTAATTTTTGAAGTGTAGGACAATCTTAAAAGTGGGATATTCACATTTAGGATAAGATGTTATCTTCACTCAAATTAAATTAGGCTGCACGTATCACTGCAAATGAAAAAAAACAGTCCACAGACAGTTTAATTTTTGCTGACAGGCAGGAAGCCTCGTTCATGCTTTGCTCAGTCTGCTTTTAATGATATGTTAAGTTCAGGCTACTCAACTATTCAGTGCGTCTTTGTTTTTAATGCATTTCTATAAACAAAATTGCTGTGATCGCCAAAGATGCAGCCAAAATACAAGTTGCTGACTTTTTAAAATTCATTTAGGTTGTGTCATGAGACCCTAAACCCATGAGACCACACCTGTTGACCCTTGAATGCCCACTCTTGTGTTTAGCAGTGACAAAAGAGAGAGAGGGTGCTGTAAAGTAGCCACAAGAAACCCCTTTTTGATGTTGACCCTGCCCTGACCCCTTTGTTGGGGCCCTAACCATTTCACAGGAAGATCCAAATGCTTTAAAAGCACAATACAGGACGAGAGTGCTGCCACTGACTTGCTATGAAGCCCCAATAAAACGGGGTGACCTGGAGGCTAATTGAGAGCTTGTGGTTGGGGAGAAATTAAAGGCACCTGGTGCATCACCGAAGATTGGAAATAAAGCTCCTCTTTAATTAGAGCCTGCATTAAAGGCACGGAGAAAGTATGCATTTCACCGCTGTCAGTACAGGTGTCGCATCAGGATACATGGAACCAGACGGAGGACTTTAATTATAGTAGTGTGTAGGAATGGTTTGTTAGAAAAAATCCTTTCTTTCTTTCTTTCTTTCTTTCTTTCTTTCTTTCTTTATCTCTTTCTTTATCTCTTTCTTTCTTTCTGTTAGCACTGTACTGCTGAAGTCTTTGATGGTGTATCATTAGTTGCATCAGTCAAACAGTAGGCCTGGGTTCTCTCTTTTTGTCGCTTTTTCATACGAAGTTTTGGATTTGCATCATATTGCAGCCCACAGTATATGTTCTCACAATGCGAACAATAAATTCTGTACAGCCCGTTTAATCACTCTTCCCTCCTCTCAAATCCTACACTCGTACTAAAATAGCACCGAAAAACAGAGGAGAGGGTGGCTAATTGCAAATAACCCAATATTTTGGAGTTCAAAGGCTGTGGTGGGTTTGAGTGATAATTTTGGCTGAAGCATCACCATAAACACTAATAAAATTAAGTGCGTCGGAGGGGAGGAGGGGGCGTGGCCAGGCGTCCCTTTGAACAGACCCTGTGATCAGTTCCCCCTCTCAATTAGCGTATTGTCCACTTGTCCTTTCAGCTGGGAGGGAGGGGGCAGTCTCCCCCCCAGCTTCCCTTTGAAGTGATTATCCCTTTATCTCAAGCCTGAGCGAGGAATATCTTGGGGGACAATGGCAAATTAAAGCCCATATGGAGAGAAGCGTGAATGTCTGTTTGTAGGCTCAGAGAGAAATAGAAAAAAAAAGGAGTGATAGAGAAATAAATAGAGTGGGGAGAGGAAAAGAGGGACAAATAGCATCATTCTGTTTGCATGAGCTGAAGGGTGAGTGGTAGATGTCAACACTCATCCAAAAAAGTAATTTAGGGCTCGTGCCTGAGTTGACACTTGTAGCAGAGTGACTTTAGAGGAGCTAAAGGAAAGAAGAAGGGAGGGAGGGGGGTGGTGTATCTGTCATGACAGATGGAGAAAGACGGAGAGGGAGGAATGGAGAGATAGAAGGATGAGCATGAAGAGGAGAGAGGAGTGCAGTTGTCAGCAGAATCAGATGGCGGTCAGGCAGACAGGCTTGAAGAAGATACAATTAAAGTGTGGAGTTAAGACGGGCTTTGAAGTTGGACATGGTGCATAACACCCATAAAGTTTGAGAAGCCAGCCATTCATCCGCTTGTTATGGCTTGTTAAGTCCACTCCTTTTAAAAGGCCCAATTTGAGAAAATAAACTTTAATTTCAACTTTGGGAAAGGTCTAAATAAAGAGTGACGACAATCAGGTGAGGTTTTCATCAAGGTTAAAAAAAACAACAACAAAAACAAATAAACAGAATGGTCAGTTTTTGAAACTTGAGTGAGGGATTTGCTAAAGAAGGTATGGGGGTGCGTGTGAGCACTGAGGATGAATAATTACTTTCTCTTCCCACTCTCCCTCTTTTTTCTTACAATCCTGTTTTTCGGTGGCTTAAAAGTTTAATAATGTATAGAAACAATGTCTGTGATGCTTGGCCTAATCCGTGTGGGCTTGGCAAACCTTTGTGGTAACCGAAACCCTATCAGATGTGAGCAAATGTTTGCCAAGCCAGCGTGTACAGACAGTGTGTGAGCCTGTCTGTCTTTTCTCGGTAGAAGATAATATGTACAGCTGAAAAATAATATAAAACAACAACTGTCTGCAAATTACGCCACCTCATTTCATTAATGCAAACTTGATATCGCAAATTATTTTTAGCGTTTAATGACCATATTTAGCACATGCTCTGTATAAACGTGTCAGTTGTTCCTGCCAGTAATTGCACCGAACAGTTTCATGTGTATTATTATGTTTGTCAATGCATCATGCTTGACAAATCAAGTGATTATTCTTCTGATTGTGAAAGCGAGAGAAATGTGCAAGTGTTCACTTTGAGCTCAGTTAGCCATCCTTAATGAGCATCAGACAAATGATGTAGAAAAATGCTTGATATGAAACAACAGTCAGGCCTCTATTAGAGGCTGAACAAAACTTGTTACAGACCAATGCTGGTTTAAACGGACAACTAACTGGCCGAGACTCAGCCTGACAGCAAATACATGAGCTGATAAGGTGAATGAAATGGCCCTATTGACCAAATGATCTAGTGTTCAACTGTTTGACATCCGGACAAGACAGCAGCAACAGACAGTGAGACCATAAAACCAACAGACGGACGTGACAATGGTTCGTTATTCAATTTGTGATAACGATATCTACATCCTGCAGTTTCAGACATGCTCTGACAGAAAAGTGCGGATGATTGCTATGTCCACACACAGTGTCAGATTGTGTGGCAAAAACCAAACAATTTAGTGTGTGGTTAGCACTAACCAGACACGTATTTCATCACCTGTGTGAATTGATACACAGGATTTGTTATCTTTGTAAAACCTGTTTTATGTCCACATGTAGCCCTGCTTGCCTGGAGCTGCTTCCTACTGTTTGTCACAAAACATTTCACAGGGCACAACAACAAAAGTCACAATCATAGGAACTGAGTTTGATGGGAGCATAAATACCAAAGGGTGGACAAAATAATGAAAACACCACATGAAGAGGCGGTTTGCAGATGAAAAAACCCAACTTTGAAGTAAGTGGACCGCAATTACAAAGGCAGCTACACAGGCAAATTAAGCTGAATGCCAATTAGCAGTATGTGTCAGCTTTGAAAGTGGATTGATGACTGACACTTTTATATGTGAATGTTCAAAGCAGCTATCAGTTCCAAAGGGGCAAAATAGATGGCTTCTGGATTATAAATGCAACTGTTAAAACTGTAAAAACACACAAAAAAGAGAGACTGCAAGAGTCTTGAATATATTACCAAACTAGAAGGATACTCAGAGAGTGCAGACCTCTGCCAAGGTCAATAGTCCACTCCTCTACAAAACTGTAAGCACAAACATGGTCAGTATTGTTGCTTGTTCTTGTTACTGTAAGAGTAGAGTTCAAACATTTGTCCTTAATATCTTGGGTGATGTTTATTACAGACTATTCACATTTGGATGTGAGCGAGAGTATAATTACTTGCATGACATGTGTGTCTTTACACTTCCATAGTCGCACACCATAGTTTCAGAAAAAAGTTGTTCTAGTTTTCTCATCGAAAGACTGTCCCTGAGGGCTCCATAATGACTGCATTGTTTATGTTTTGTCACTACTGAACTTTACTGCCATCTCTTGGATTATATGATGTTTGGCATTTATTCTGTCAACGCCAAATGACCTAACTCACAATGTTAACAAAAGTGAAAAATAATTCACATATACAGGCTGTGATTCAGATCTGGTCCAAGTAGTTTCTTCCTTGGACACCCTTCATAGCTTCTGTAACGAGTGACAGTGGTCACAAGTCTTAAGTGACAGACAATTAAGGATATTGTCAATACAATCGATACAACCCTAGTGCCAGAGAAGAATGATGATATAATATGAATCTACAAAACCCTGGATTATGTTGAGCAACATATAGGGCCCTATCTTACACCCGGCACAAAGCTTTTGTACTGGTGGTGCAGGTGGATTTGCTATCTAACACCTTTCATCAATGTTAAACAGCATGTGCGAGCCCGTGGGTGTGTAAAATTATTCTCACTAATAAGCAATCAGGAATTATTATTATTGTTATAAAGACCAATAAATATCAACAGACCTGTCAAGTGCGCACGGGACGGGATCACAGCTGTCAGATCATATTTAACAGATCAGAAAACCAAGGATTAAACAATTATGATCTTATATCGTTATATCTTTCAGAGCCTGATGCTGGGTGGATAACCTATGCACAATCTGGCTCAGGTGGTGTTCTATGAGATCGAGGTGCAGCTTTGCGGCCAGTCTCTCTTGTCCCCAGCTCCTCACTCATCTCCCCCTGCTGCCCACCGGCTCCTTCTTCATGAGTTTCAGCCATCAGAGCAGCATAATAATGGTGATGATAATAATGAATTATAAAATACAACATACTGTTTCAAGGTGCTTTAGTGTAAAACATAACCAGTTACATATCTGCATAGCTTTTACGGTTCATGTATTGTATGACTTTTTGCAGGTGTTCATGTAAAATAAACTATTTACTCATGAAGCTGCTTTGGAGACATTCTGCCGTCTCCATATTTTGCATGGTCTTGTGGTTTCTCTTCTCAAGCGAGGAGACAGATCAGCTCCTGGTGCACCTGGAGCACCAATATATTGGCACAATCGGCATATCAACAAAAAATGTATGCTGTGCATCTCTATTTGAGATTCAGGAAAAATTGGGTTGCTGAAAATCAGTCAAGATTAAGTTAAATTAAGAGACTAAAGACAGATAAGATTAGGAAATGATTTGGGTTAGGGGTAATAAAAACTAACACGAGTTGCAGTTATGTGACAGAACATGGCATCCATCAACCCAATCTGCACAACCTTACTTTCCATTGTGTTACAATATATATAAAAGCACACTGCTTTCTGCTTTGGTATTGGACATAAATCATGATGTGCAGAATCGCCCAATACAAATAAAATTCCTAGGGATAGTTGCAGAAACACCAAAACCTCCAACTGAAACTGAAACAGAGTTAAAAGACATGTTTCTTATTTTCTGCACCACCAGTTTTCAGGGCAATGTCATAAAGGAAGAAACACAGGAATGAGTAATTCTCCTCCATCCCCCAACAGCTACTGTTAAGCCCTTCAGCAAAGCATTCATTCTGTAAATTTTTCTAATTAATTAGCTCAATAGTTGAAGTCTGTAGCTTCACTGGGTAAATTCCACTTTGTGTATTGCTGTACAAAAGAGTCTTTTTGTTTGTGTGCTCAACAAAGTTCTCCAAGATAAAAAGAAAAATCTGAAAAAAATATTTGGTGTATCAGAGCCCAGAAATGTGGAGACATGAGTGTGTGATTATCATGTATACAGATGCATTTTTCCTCAATGAACAGGAGGGAACAAATAGTGTATGCTTGTCATAAAAATCCATAATAACTGTAGCTGTCAAGTGGATGTTTGGCATATGAGATGATTACCTGCCAATCATGTGTGGTGATGGTGGTTTGTGTTTATTCATCCTAAATGTTACAGTATGCATATGGCTTGCTCTGCCAGCTCCAAATTGATTAGATTTGAGAACAGCTCTCCTATTGATTGTTTAAACACGGCTCATTTACATAAACATGCTCATTCACACACATTACACATACTCTCTTTCTCATTATTATTATTATTATTTTTTTTTTTACCTCAAACTGTAACTCAACAGGCATAACAGAAAAGTCCAGGAACATAACAACAACAAGACTGCTCGAATTTTGCAAAAAAGCTAACTAGTACTTATGCAGGCTCTCATGGTTTTTGTGTGAGTCATACACTTTTAAGGCTATGCCTCACACTCTGACGGTCCCCCAAAGTATCTCATACTAAAGCAGAAACTACAATTACAATGCAAAACAGCCTAAAAGTAAAAATTGTGATTTAGAGCAAAGTTTTTAGTGAAAAACAGAGCTCAGATTTTCAAGCTCAAAGCATGATTGGCAGTCATGATACCGTGTTCATTTTCACAGTTTTAACTTGGTCTAAGATGTGGTCTGTTCATTAGATATGTTAGTTTTGTATTTTCATGAGAATGAGAAGAGTAATGTCTAAAAAGCAACACCAATTGCTCTTTTTTATTCTGTTTTCACACCAAAACTAGAACGTATGTATAGATTTTTTAAGCATGGGTAAGCTCGCTAAAATTGGGTGACTGACTCCTTTCCCATTGCCAGTGGATCCAGTAGATGAGTTTGCCTTTCCGCTTTTTTTTTTCAAGGATGTCAAGGATGCACAGGAAAGCTGAGACTCAACTCATGTCTGTTCAAGACATTTTGTGTTCGGCTCTCAGTACTTCTGTAGCTACGACCTGAATCTCTGTGGCTCGAAGTTCAGTTTCTCTCCTGAGTGTACTTTCAGGTATCTGTTTTATTTTACTGTTTCATGTTTGATTTCAGCTATAAGGACCCGTGTCAAGTGACTGCTGATAAAAACTGCTCCTTCATAATAAAAGCTTTTAAATAACAAAATACTGGGGGACTTTTATTGTGAGGAACTTAGAGGAAATTAAATGTGTTCAGTTTTATAGCTGCTTGACTTCAGCGTGTCATCAACTAAAGACAAACTTTCAAGAGGGTATTTCTGTTGGAATGGAGATGCAAATCTGTGTTGGGCTGACACTACCAGTCAAACCAAGTCAAGTCATGCAGTGCATGTTTATGGAAAAGGGGAAAAAGAGTCACAGAAGTAACTGACAAATGTGATCTTCATTGCTTACGGTGGAAAAGGAACAAAAAGTACCCATGTATACTGCAGAGTCATTTGGCCTGGGAATGAATGCTGAAAGCCCTCTGAAGACAAAAGACAAATATTAGTGGGTGTGAGTGGGTTTCTGTCCAGTGAAAAAGTGGCTTTAGGATCACATTATTAAACCTCAAGGTTAACATTTAGAAAATCGAAATGATGTAACAGATCAGTCACTTATGGCAAACATTGTGTGTCTGCAGATCTGTAGTCTTTACAAACTGCATATGTTACTGTGTAGCACACTAGTGCTCAAGCTTATGCCCACACACACATTATGTGAATACATGCATATTGTCTGTCTCTGTTAGCTTTTATGGAGCTCTAAACCTATAAATGTGTGTGTATGTGTTCTTGAATTTATTATGTAAGGTTATGATATTTTTACTAGTTGAAGAGTTAAACCCACCTACTGTGAATAAAGGAAGTCCCAGATACAGCAAAAGAGAGCAACCATCCAGGACCTCAGCTCTGGCCAGCTGCATATTGTTCGTTTAGTCCTGAGAGAGTTTCTAAATCCATAACTAAAACTAAGATAAAAGTGTTTTGACCCTATTGTGGGATGTTTCCCAGTGTCATGCAGCTACTCAGCAGGTGTGCAGAGGGAGGGTGAGTTTCAAAACACACTGCACAGCAGATAGGCAAAGAGGAACATCAACAAAGCACTGCTGCTATGCACCTCACTGACTGCTCTGACAACCGACAGGGAAAACATTCCCACAGAGAGAAAAAAGAAGAAGAAGAAGAAGAAGAAGAAGAAGAGAGATGTAAAGTGAAAGACAGAGAGGGAATGGAGGTGAAGAGGGTCAAAGAAGAGAGTGGAAGACACAGACAGACATAGGGATGGATGAGAAAGAGAGAGAACGAACAGAACTACTTCTATTATTCATGTCTTATGTCTTGTCTATATGCTTTAACAACATTGAAGCTGGGATCACAATTTACATGTCATGCCAGAAACAAGGCAAGTGAAATTTAAGGTGTTATAAGAAGAGAACAGCAGAGAAAAGGAGGAGAGATACAGGCATAAACACAAAGATACGGTTGTGGAACAATAATGGAGACACCTGTATAATCTATTGTTATCAGGTACAGCAGCTATACAACAAACATTTGTGAAGCTTGAGTGTTTTTGGTAAGTCTGTGTCAGAAATGTTGATTTTGCACAATTTGTACTTGTACAACTTGTAACGCTGTAGTTTGCACTTTTCTTTTCTTTTCTTTTTTTCACTGCAAATGTACTTGCCTAGAAGGGAACCCCAAAGTTGTGAGATGCTCACAAGATCTTTCATGGTTTTGGTGAAAATATTCACTCTTGTGAGATCTTGTGGATCTGGGGTTCCCCTCTAGATACCAAGTCTGCTTTTACTTGCTAATAGTGACAACATGGATGATTGGATTGACAGTGTTAAACAGTGGCCCTCAGTAATTTATGAAGGTTCCTTTTTGGATGGTGATATTAATGTTCTTCAAATGTTACACAGTAGTTAAACGTTGGTTGTGACAATAGCCGGAGATGGATAATGGAGGCAGCATCTTTATGAAGTAAAGGCTTTTGCTTTTGGCATTCTGTTTTTTCCCCCCCAAAGTTTAAGTTTGACACGACTGCTGGAGCAGCCAAACTGCACAGGTTCTTCTCGACTTCCTAGACACAAAAGTAACGTTACAAAAAAAGTTGGTGTAAAAGTAGAAAATTGTAAACCTCTTATGACAGCTCACATTCATTTGTGAACAAATTGTAAGGAGACGCCGCTGCAGTAATGGCAGCTTTTTAACTTCCGGTACTTCACTAGTCTGTAGGCAAGAATCTGGTAATACAATATCACCAATGCCCCCAAAGCTTAAAGGATGAGTGTGTAGGTATATAGTGGCATCTAGCGGTGAGCTTGCAGATTGCAAACACCTCATCTCACCTTCCACTTCCAAGCATGGAGGAGAACCTATAAGGTGGCTGCAAAACTTGTAAAAAGCGTGAAACGCCCTATCAAAAGTCAGTGTTTTTGTCCGTTCTGGGCTACTGTATAAACGTGATAGTGCAACATGGTGGGCTCCTCCATGGTGGGTCATTCTAAGGTAACAGAAGCACACAAACAACTCCTATTTTTAGGTGATTATATCATATTCCATTTCTGCCATGTTCTGCCAGTGAATTCTTATAAATCTTACACAATGAACCTTCAAGTTAATGCTTCTGCAAGCATGTATTTTCTGTTTTAGTGCAACCTCAAGTCAGCTGCTTCAGATTTGCAGTTTGCAGTTGACCAGTCAGATGTGCTCGGTCGCCCAATAGAAACACTGATGCATTGTTTGGAAATGGAAAATTTCTTATTCTAGCATGTTTCTTTACCATTTAAGTTCATTATCACACTACCAGGCCACAAAATGTCATGTCACTCTTTTAAATGTCTCTGTGTGTTCAGTTCTCAGTACTTTTGTAGCTTCTAACTGTATCTTTGTGGTTTGGTTAGTTTCTCTCCTGTGTCACAGTTTGTACTTTCAGGTGTCTGTCTTATTTTACTGTTTCATGTTTGGTTTCAGCTGTGGTTTCAGGTTGTGCTAAGTTACTGCTGATGAAAAACCAACCTTTCCTGATTTTTCTGCTTCATAATAAAAGCATTTCGATGACAAAATAATGAGGGACTTTTATTGTGAAGAATTTATTGGAAGCAAAATATTTTAATACCGTTCAGACACTTCATCAGGATCTTAAATACACACCATAAGGCGGTTGCAAACCCAATGCGCTGAGTCAAACCGAGTCAAGCCAAGCTGCACGTTTATGAAAAGGGAGCAAAGGAGTCACAGAAGTTACTGATCAAGTCGACAAGCCTATATTACTTCGCCAAAAAAGGTGGAAGCAATAAAAAAAATTGCGTGTGCACTCTAGTGTTGTGTTTCCATCAGTTTTCAGGAGCCTAATGTGGGTAACTTTTTTGAAAGCAGTCAGAAATGGACCATACCTTTATGAAAGACTTCCTGCCTCTTTGCATCTCTATTTGCAAACATTAAGTAAGGGAGTGAATTATACTATACAACTGTTTCCATTATTTTATCCTCCTCTTATAAAGGGACCAGGAAAAAAACAAAAACGACAGAATAGAAGAAGGGCTAGGCAACAGAAAAATCACTTTTGGTTCTAGTTCTTGAAAAACAAAAATAAATTAATTGACTTCAATGCTCAGTATATTTGTAAACACCACTAAAACCTTCCTTGTACTAATGTCAGCCAATAATGCCACGTCTAGTCCAAAAACGGGAGTATTTCAACTACTGGGGAGTCTTAACAGTAGGGCAGGAAAATAAAAGAAACAGTAGGAGTGAAGAGGTCAGCAGAGTTCACAAGGCCTCATATTAATGAGTAGCACCACTTTGGAGTGGAGCAGAGGGAAATTCCCCCAATCACCACCGCTCCTGCACTGCTGAAATGTGTCAACAAAGCGGTGTGAGAGGAGCATGCTCCACTGTTTGCCCTCCCACACCTGAGGATGATAGGAGAGGTGGAAGCAAAGAACACGAGTGTAGACGGAGAAGAGGGGGGTGACAGAGAGCAGGAGCACCCTCCCACCACTCCTCCTCCCCCTTTTCCTCCCTCGCAGAATAAAATTCGGTGCCATAAAATGTAAGAGCGGGCAAACAGCTCCTCCCCAGCTTGTCGGGGAGTTTGTTTTAAAGTGGAAATGAGGCTGATGGCGCACTTGGCGATTAGCCCTGCGGCTAACATGAAAGGAGAGGAAAAGACAGCTGCTAATTTTCTCCTTTGACCTTTGGCTCCCGCTGGTATTTCATACAAACGCTGATTTATGGAGGAGCCTAACAGCTCACTGCTACTGGAGGGATTACCGTAAGAGTAAGAGGGAGAGGACGGGAAAGAGAAAAAGAAGCTGACCCCTATAGGACTCACAGTATCTCAATTCATTCTTTTCATCTTTATGTTTCTATCTCTGTCCTTTTTGCTTCATATGTCCTTCTCCTCTTTCCCATATCTCTTTGTCGATTTTCCTTTGTTTCTGTCTGTCTCCCTTAGTGGATTTTCAAGTCTTTATCTTTTTCCATCTTTATTTGTAGTCTGTTTCTGTCTGCATCTGTCTTTCACCCTATCCAACCTTCCTTCCCTGCCTCTTGTGCTCTTTCTGTATATCCACAGTGAAATAGGCATTTACAGCACATCAGGTGTATGTATGAGACTCTTCTTGGCTGTGACACTGTCCTCATAGATAATCACTACAAACTGGCCGTCTAAAAACAAACCCAGACATCCTGACGCCCTGTGGTGCAAAAATGAGAAAGATGACACCCTTTTCTGAGCCGAAGCTCTTTCTCATCCACCGTGCAGTGCCCAGTTGTGAATATGAGTACATGTTGTGTCCCAGCACTTTAGCTGCAGGGAGATCCCATCAAAGTCAGTTTCATGCAAATCCCATGTATGGATGGCTCCCGTGTAAGGAGGCCCTGAAATGCCTCTGGGGCAACTGGGACCCAGGAAGTGGAGATCCGGCACCACATTCCCTTCTTTCCCTCCCGTCTCTCCGCTATTGCTCCTCTATTGTTCACTCAGTTTGCCAAAGGCGGAGAGAGCCCATCACTGGAAAACCCCACTTCAAACATCAGGTTGGATATTACAGCTTGAAAATCGTAGCATGATTTGTTCCTGTTTTGTCATTTAGTACTTATAAGATCAACGGATATATTAAACTAAAAGAGTATTTATATAAGACCAATGGCTCCAGATCCATGTAAATGTTTCACTTGTAGCAGTATGCTGAAAATGATCCCAGCCTCCATGACTGATTTGTCAATGCTGTAAAAGTCAGTAAAGCAGCGCACACTGCTGCCTCTTCATCCTGTTTGGCTCAAAGTGCCCATGGACCAAATATTAAATAATAATTTTTGTGTAATTATTGCTAGTTTGCTGCTGCTATTCTAACATGCTGTCTAAACATGTCATCCACAATTTTAGTCTTTGCAACTACTCAAATTATTGTACTATAGAACTGTACTTGTACTAATTCTCTTGCATATGCATTACACTATGTAATCTATTTACTTTTAAAATCTTAATTCATTTCTGAGTAGGCCTACAATTTAAATTATATCCAAACCTTGCATCTGCATTTTTGTAGAAGGTTATCAGATTGCAAACTGGACACTGAAAATCATGACTTATTGGACCAAAAACAAACAAACAAAACAAACAAACAAAACAAATAAAGCACAGCACAGTTTTAGAGAGGTGACCATGACCACTGACAAGAACAGTGCAGGAGCTGGGAGCAATTCAGACTGAAGATTTGGAGAAACAGAAACTCCTTCAGATTGAATGCTGCTACTGATAATAATTAAACCTTAACTATCAACAGTTAAAAGTACCTAATACGCTCAGTAGTTTTGAGAAGAATACGTTGTACTTTTTCATTTTTAACACCAGTACTTTTACTTGTAGTTGAGTAATATATCAGTAATATAACAGTACTTGTACGTCATTTTCAACCGTCTACATCAGCTGTATAGTAGTTTCCCTTCAGTTATTTTTCCACTTATGAGCATAACTACATAATCTTGTATTTGGTTGTCAGCACTGTTGAAGTGCTTCTGAACATAATATTAGTGTGTCTTAGTGAAAGTGCCCTCTAATACCATTTTCAAGTATGAACTCTCAACAATGGGGGTTGTTTGTCAGTGTTTTGTTTACAGCACACAGAAGACATCTTCCTGTTTAGTGCCAGTCACATGATAGAAATGTCATCACCATGCCATAAGTGCTGGTAACGGGTTTGATAATCAGTTTTTTCACTTTCTTTAAGAAAATAAAACTTAAGAACTCCGTAATAGACAAAATATAAGTTGTGCCGTACAAGCAATGGAAGGAATAACTTCTTCAGAGGGAGCTATGCTTGTTGAAAGAATGGTTTATTGCTCCCATACAGACAAGTTCCTTTAACATTACAGTACAAAACAAATCTCAGTTTTCCGAGACAAAACACATCAGTAACAAATGACATAAATAATACCAGGAAGTGAAAGAGTCACAACAAGAGCAGCTTGCCACCAGCCAGACACAACAACCAGGACACAACTTGGAAGCAGATGTGCAGTCTGTTGAATGCAAGAAGAAGAGAGCAGATGCAACTGCCCTACCAGCCGCAGAATTAAAAGGATTTTGGGATTCTGGGATTTTGGACTAGAAATGTGAACATGAAGGATACATGAAGCTGGCCAAAAGAAAGTCAAGACTGTCAGTGATGTGCTGAAGCTATTTCATGTTCACTTCATATGAGAAATGTTTAATGGACAGTGGTCAGAATGATTCTGCACTGATATGCTGCATATCCACATTTTTGACTGTCACACTGCAAGAGTCTTTAACTAATTAGCATATTTTGTCATTGAATGATGAGTTGAATATGTCCTCTTGATATTATTACACACACACACACACACACACACACACACACACATTTGGCTCACTGGTTTTCAGTTTTTGGAATCACAAATAGTGGTTTGATCCCCAAGTTAGTAAAATAAAGGCAATTTAAATAATATTAGTAATAACTTCAGCACATTATAATCTCTATATCAGGCTAATAACAGTAGGCCAAATTAATCTTTGCAGCCATGTTCAAACACTGCGTGGTTTCAACTGTCTCTCTGTCTCTACCTTTTGTTCTCACCTCTGGGTTTCATTCAGAGTTCAAGCAGGTCATTAGAAGAGTGATTACAGTTGGAGAGAGGGCACCCATTAAGAAAATGTGAGTGTGTGTGCACATGTGCCTGTCTGTGATCACCATGTGAATGTGTGCATGCATGTGTGAGCCTAACTGTGATCACAATGTATGTGTGTGTGTTTGTGTGTGTGTGTGTGTGTGTGTGTGCGTGTGTGTGTGTGTGTGTGTGTGTGTATCAATCACTCCAGTGTGGATGACGACGAGGAGCTGTTTGTCTTTCTCATAAAAGGGAAAGGGATCAAAAGGGCTGGTCTACCAGCTGGACCTTCAATCACACTGGGACAACATGACTTTAGAGCCCTGGGCAGCTGGAGCTCTGGGGACTAATGGTGTGTGTGTGTGTGTGTGTGTGTGTGTGTGTGTGTGTGTGTGTGTGTGTGTGTGTCTTTTAATCATGGCCCCTACACATTTTCAATCTCCAAAATCCGTGATCATCTTATATACTTTAAAGGATAAATACAGTTTATTACAAACTGGGGCTTTTTATTTTTTATTTTCTTTCATTTGTAGATTTAGACATAATTTCTATCAGTTATGATAACATTGCTGAGATCTGGGAACATGACAACATAACTAAATCAAAGCCAGACAAGTCAAGAAATGTGATGATCAGACAAATTTGTAAAAAAAAAAAAAAAAAAAAAAAAAAAAAAAA
>JAJHUR010133472.1:1428-13116 GCA_027495735.1 Lutjanus campechanus | reverse complement strand
AATTTTAGTCTCAGCACTGCTTCAGGTGAATTCCTATGTATTCTTAAATTCTTGCACGTATTCTTGAACCTGTGGCAGATTTGTACACAAGCCTTCATTAGCAGTATTGCTAAAAACTACTTTCAAACTAAACTAAACTAAAATTACTAAGACCGTTTTTAGCTTTGATGGTAATACATACCATATCTCCAGCGTCATCTCTAAGTATACTTTGGTTGCCTGTAAAGACAATGAAATATATGGTTATTGTCCAGTAAAAGAGTAGCTGATTGTGGTTAGTAAATCTGTCCACAGGAAAACACAAAGGCTGGGTAAAATTAAACCTGAGTAAATCATGGCTTAATTTTAAATGATGTGGCACCAAACGTTTACACTAGCTACACTACATTTAAACCTGTCTTTAAACCTCAGTTTAGTTTTAACCTACATTAAATTTAATTTTGTTGCACTAAAACTTTAAAATTAAATGTGATCTAGTATCAACTTTAAAACTGTCTTTCATTCCAGTTTGGCCAACAGGTTTCTTTCTCAAAGGAGGAGGAGAAAGAACGTCATGTGTGGGCTAACTGGGCCAACTAACTTTTTAGCTAGCTAGCAAAATATGTAAAGTTTAGTCAACTGTTTAGCTAGCTATCAAACAGTATAACATTTTTTTCTTTCACTTTTTAGATAGCTAGTGAACAATATGAAGTTTTGCTAACTTTTTAGTTAGCTAGCTGTTTAGCTAGATAACAAACAATCTAACTTTTAAAAAAACATTTCTAGCTAGCTTTCAAACAATTTAAAGTGTTGTTTTTTGATAGCTAGAAAAGAAGTACAATGTTTTGTTAACTTTTTAAGCTAGCTAACAGACAGTGTAAGATTTTAGTTAGTTAGTTTAGTTAGCTGGTGATCAATGTAATGTTTTGTTAAGGAATACAATGATTTTTAAAATTTAATTTGGGTAAGCAAGCATCTCTATATTGATTCAACTAAATTTATACTGAGATTTTTAAATTGTGCAACAGAGCCCTGCTTAATTTTAAATCTGGTTTTACTCATGTTAAACCTAGATTTGCTAAACTCTGATCTGATCTAATCTTAAAATTAGTTCATCTTTATTGGTGCAACCCAGTCAAAGTGTCACAAACAAAATCTATGAGGTGTAAAAAGAAAATAAGGAGAGGAGAGATTTTTTTTTTGAATAGTTCTTGTTTCTGTTCCTCCATGAATAAGAATAATCCAAAAAAAAGCACAGTGGAAACACTGAGGCAAACACTTGACATAAGACAGTGACAAACTGGCAACCATGGAGTGAAAAACACAAGACTAAATACACAGGAAAGTTAATTAGGGGCAGTTGAAAACAATCTGTAATCAAAGCAGGAAAAAACAGGAAGCAAAACAACACAAAGAAGAGGAAAGACAAGACCTAAAATAAAACAGGCAAGTGAACTAAAACCCCAAACCATAAAAATCATTTAATTAATCTGTTAAAATTAACCCCCAAAAACTATTCTGTTGTCACACAGCTGCAACGATTTATCAATTTAATGATTATTAATTATTATTAATTAGTATTAATTGATTTGTTAAATTAATCACAGACTGTTTTAGGGAAAAGTCTCTGATTTCAGCTTCTTAAATGTGATGTGTATTTGTTGGTTTCTTTACTCCTCTACGATAGTAAACTGAATATCTTTGGGGTGTGAGTTTTTAAAAAAAAAAGACATTTGAGGACATCATCTGTGGAAAACACTGATTGACATTTTTCACCATTTTTTGACATTCTAAAACAAACAACTATTAATTGATTAACTGAGAAAATAATCGACTGATTACTTGACTATGACAATAATCACTAGTTGCAGCCATAATACACACACACACACACACAGTATATTTATAATGATGACGGTGCCAGGGAGTCTGCAGGGGCTGAATGTCTTACTTTTCCAATGAGGAATGACTCCATCTTTGTCTGGCCTACACGGAGCTGGGTGATGTCATAGGACGTCGTCCCAAGTGTCTCATCCATCACGTAATTGGCGTCCATTAATGTTAACTGGGTGAAATAAACAGCACTTATATGATTAAATACATTTCAAGAGATACACATTAGTTATTCTGATATGTTTAAAGTTCACCTGAACAACCAAGACATTAAACTATGATCTCTGTAAACAAAAAAAAACTTAATTTATTTATTTTTGTAGATGACCTTAAGCTAATGTGTTGAGTCATACCTTGTTTCTATGATGATACTACTTATCTCATATCAAGCTAAAAGTGCTACACTGTGTTTATTTTGGTTTACGCTCCATTACATCCCTGCTTGACAACCTACACTGGTGTGGACTGTGTCAGACAATCAAATGCAGGTCAAACCTCCAGGACGTTCTGCTGGTTGGGATCTAATATGAAACTGAAGGTCTCGTTCCATTTTGGGTTGATGTCGTTGTCTATGTGCTTGGTCCTCTTTCTGCTTTCTGGGGCCGTTGGGATGAACAGCTCGACATATGGATCTGGGGTGTCCACTGCATATGCACATAAACACACATGTACAACAGAGATTTAACAGTTTAGTTTAATCAAAGTGTAGGATTTGGTCACATCTAGTGGTCAGCTTGTAGATTGCAAACACCTCATATTACGCTCAACTTCCAAGTGTGTAGGAGAACCTGGAGAGGCTGCAAAAGTCACACAAAACACAAAAGGCCGCATCGAGAGTCAGTTTGTCCATTCTGAGCTACTGTAGAAACAGTGCAACATGGCTAGACTCACAAGTCACTCTGACTCATTCACGTTCGTTATTAAAACTGTGTGGAAACAATTAAGACCTCCACTGCCGAACCAGAGTCTTAAGGACGGCCCTTCATACTGCAGCGGCGACACTGTGCACTCACTACTGAACAGAAAAGGGGAAGGAAATTGTTTCTCGTAAGGAATGTCCTTGAAAAAATGTAACGGGAGTAGATCTGTTAACAGCCATTCTTAACGAGTAACAACTACATTTAGAAAAGCCCCAGACAAGCAGTGGGAGGCAAGATCTCAAATGTCTCGTAAAAACCAAACCCCTGGGTGCAGATGCTGGGAAGGTTTGAGGGGACCACCCCAACTTCTTAAAAAATATATGAAAATATATATTTAACAGAAGCCAACTCCACTTTTGAAATAATTCACACACAAACACAACACTTCTTGAGGGTTTTATTTACGTCCCTCCCAACCCCCCCTTCATCCTACAAAGTGGTATGAACCTGAACCATACACCGTGTATGTCAATTTCAGTCTAGTGAAAACAGTGCTGGGCCAGTCAATACGTGTAGCGTACATCTGTGGTGTTTTATTACTTTAATGATGTTCCTGAGTAGAGGAAGTGTGTGACGATTGAGCTTGTGAACCGAAGCAAATCAGAAAAGACTTTGAGTGACGGTGTAACTAAAGTTTTCACTGTGAATATAAAAAATATCCTAACCATAAAATACCTAGTTTGGTTTAACAGTCTGTCCTGTCAGAGGGTATATTAATGTGAACATGTCACATAAATTGAGCTGAACTACTTTATAATGTTGAACCTTGTAAACGGCATGAAGTAATGTAGGAAGTTTAGCTACAACTGACCTATTTTCTGTTTTCTACTTCTGCTTCACTAAGTTGTAATGAGATCTGCACCCTTGACTACAACATGGCAGACTGTGTGGAAGAAGCCCTGAAACCCTCTGTAGATATAAACAGCTCATTCTAAGGTAACACAACACAAGAAAACACAATGATTCTTATGTTCAGGTGATAATACACTAATGAAAACATACTTATGAGCATTATATTCTATTTCTGCTACATTCTGCCAACAAATGCCCCTACATCTTTCACACTGGACCTTTATTATCAGAGTCTCAAAGTCAAAGAATCCCCCACATTTGTGTTGTTTTTTTGTGATGAGTTCACATTGATCTAAAATGACTTTGGTCGGCATTTTCTCCTCATAGAGACAATTCCAGTAAAGTAACACAAACATACTTGCAGCTACTACATATAGTGTATGCAACATGTTATTTAAATATGTTAGAGTCACATGAGTGGGGTCAAAAAAGACGTATTAAGACTCACACAGGTCACCAAGTGCTCCTTTGGTGACGCTCTCGGCTCGAACCACCGTCACTGTGAATTTGTGAGAAAACTGCTGTTCCACCTGTAACACAACATTCATTCAGTTCAGTTTCGGCTCTGTCGCCTCATGTGGGAAAAGTAACTCCAACCACACTGATAACAGAGATTACAAATCTCGCACAGCTGTGTAGGCACACAGCTAATAACGTATGAGAAATATGATGATGATGAAGAAATACAATGTGAGCAGGTTCACTGCAGGGTCATGTGTCGGCCTGTGAGAACATCTGGGGTTTTTTTTTTTTTTGGTTTTTTTTTTGGCAGGTTGACACTGACTGTCACGTCCGCTGTGAAATTCTCTAGTTCAGTTTACTTCCCAGCTGTGTTCACACAAATTTACTTACTAATCTAATTACTTTCCTTTTGAATCTGTCCAACAAAGGGCTAATTTTTAAAACGTGGTAACACAGGCTGGGATTTATAATTAAATTTTGTTGCATGGATAAAGTACAGTGGCAGAAGATTTCCTTAATTTAATTATGTAATTAATTTAATAACTATTATTATTTGATTAATTAAAGCGGCGCATGAATGGAATGACGCACCAGTTAATATCGGAGAACTTGCCACTTACAGGTCCCTTCTCTAGACAGTTAAGATCATGGCACCAAATCTGTCACCACTAACTCAGAGGTCTATCAGATAATCAATACTTGTATTGCTGCTCGACAGACTTTACTGCTATTGTTTTCCTGTTGCTCTGTATTTGCATGTCTGTCTTTGCTCTTCGGCATCCTTGCTTATGTCTATTTGTGCGAAGTTCTTCTTCTTCTTTTTTTTTTTCTCTTTCTCCTCTCATGTCTGTCCTTGCTTGCATTTCTTTGTTGTTGTTGTTGTTGTTGTTGTTGTTGTTGTTGTTGTTGACCTTGCCTGTGTTGTTGTTGTTGTTTTGTTATTAGCTCCTGGTCTTTTTGAACCGTGATTTGCTCTGCTTTTATTACCCCGCTTTTATTACTCTGCCATGTCTGTTCTCTGCTTTACACTGTCTGTGTTCTGCTTTTACTATAATTAGCATGCCCCTTAATTCTCAATTTTTACACTGATTTTAGGCCACCGACTTTACATCTGTCCGGGGACTATGGATGAAAACTCACCTTTTGGCTGATTCTGGCATATTTACTGTAATGTTTATTAACATGTACTGTCCCTGAGGAACAAACAAATACATAAATAATCATTCCAGCTCTAATTTTAATGCAGAAATGTTACATTGTATAGCTTTAAGGAACAGTTGGAGCCTAAGAGAGTAAGCTATTGGTACTTCATTCATACAATGAACAGGCTGTATAATAAAGTGTTAGCATACATTCATTTTTTGAGGTCATTAATCTCTAAACAATGTTCCCTTTGTCCTTCACAGATATCCATCACGGAACCCACATGTTTGGTTGTTTTAAATTTTTTTGCTGTGTTGTTTTTTTGTGTCAGCCTTGAGAAATCTTGACATCTGTTAATATTCACTGTAGTTTTAAGGTGTGGACCTCCATGAGGGACACGAGCAGCCTTAAAAGACTGCCTTGTGATGGCTTGTTGTATTTAGTTTCAACTAACCATTTACAAGTCTTCAAAGCAGAAAGTGTCGTGAGACTTTTAACAAATGTGAAACACTTCTACAGGGCTGTGAATGCAGCTATCACATAGATTATCTCATGTTGATCTTTGCTGCTTAAAACAACCCACGTCATAATTTGTTGCATGCTGCGCCGATAAAAAATAGAAAAGAAAAAAAAAAAGCCTTGCTGTTGAGATGTTTGATGCAATATTTGCATAAAAGGTTTTTGCTTTGGAGCAATAAGACTGAAACTCATTCTGCTGCACCATAATTTAATCCGCTGGAATTTTTTGCACATACAAGCCTGGCATTGCCTATACCCTCTCAGTTCATTTTAGATGACCAAGGGTCATTACAAGTGCACACAGACCAAAATTCCTCTGGATGGCCATGTCTAGAATGGATCCTAAGACTTGTGAAGATTTGTACACTTGTTTCTTGATTGTGTAGTTGTACACACTAGTTAGGTTTTGTAATGTGACAGCTCTGGGTAGGTTTAGGGACAAAAAACACTTGTTTCAGGTCAGGGAAAGATCATGGTTGAGATTGAAAAGATCACGATCTTTTCTGGGTCTGTGGTTTCCTGCAAGACATGACCACCTCTGGACACAATTGGAAAGACCTACAACCAATCAGTCAGACCTACAACCGATGAGCACAATGTGCTTGGTCTGTTTTCAACCATGACACAAAATGACAGCCGTCTGGTTGGAGTTTTTCTCATATGACGGCTCACTAAAATATGTTTCTGGAAACTTTAGAGGTGAGAAATATGCAGTGCAGTACAGAATGTTGATCAGCACTGCATAATTTGACAGTTTGACCTGAGTTTCATGGGCCTGAGGCTTCACACCAGATGGACGTGTTAACTGGGCGCGACTGCATAGACTTACAACCAATCAGAGTAGCAAAATGTGACTTTTCGAATCTGGACCAGTGACATGCCTCAAACAATCATCATATACTGTAGAACCCAACCCATATTAAATAAACAAGTGTGATTTGGTCCCACCGGATCCAAGGCTGGTGGAATTCAGTCTGAAAGGAAGGAGGGCCAGACGTACTGTATGTGCCAGAGCAAATGAAAACATGAGCTCAGCAGATTCGTCTGGTTTCCAGGTTATATACAATAACAATACTCACAATTATATTGGAAGCCATTGTGTGTTGTCAGGTGAGTAATTCTCAGGAAAACCTTTGTCAAGATGCAAACTTTAACTCAGGAGAACATCTCAGTCAAGAACAGGAGCATTTGGAGCCTAGAAGAGGAAACAAAAAGATTTAATATCCGTGCAAAGGTAGTACTTTAAGAAACAAATTTACATGAAAAAAACACCCTGTGTGTAATGAAATGATGCTGGAGTGCTGCTATGACATGAAAATGTTGCTGTGTCATTTTTCTGAGGGTTCCCAGAGGTTACATTTTGCATCGTAATCTTGTGTTGTTGTGATTGTTGCAACATGGACCTTTTCTCTTGTAATGCTGAGGTCACCACACTATTGTTAGACTAGCACACAGCGTCAGAGAACAATGCTGTCTTGTTTGATGACTGGGAATAATTATTCCCAAGGTGATTTAAGGTTATAGCAGCTCTGACTCCAGGGACAATGAAGACAGATGGCATAAAGCAATTGAGGAGCGAGTTTGTAGCGAGTTCATTTGTAAGTATACATCATCCATTGTGCTGATAGGTTCCAGAATATTTGTTTTTCTGAAGTTGAAATCATTCACATGTTTTGAATGAGAATCGTGTGAGGCTTTATTCAGAACCATTGCTTTTACTGGTAACATTTAACAGATGACTTGCTTCCTGCTTCCTGCATATATTGAAATAATGAAACAAATATAAATGTGTGATTACTAGCCAACTATTGGCTCTAACTGTCAACTACTAGTTGACTAAGAAAATCTTCTTCTCTAGTCAGGAGCAGTCCTAGTAAAAACAGCTGCCACTTTATACATCTGCAGTCTAATTTGCCTAAACGTCTGACCAAAATTTCTGGGTACTTCGGACGGAAATGCAGCTCTACTGTGACTTCTTGCAGGAGGATGCCATCTTATAGAAGCCCCAGCTCCTTTAGATATATCAGTGAGGCCTTTTGCATCTTGACAGGAGCAAAGGGAAGTGTGCTGAGCCACAAAGCCATGATAGGACGATTGGGCCAATAGCAGCAGTTTACGTGTGTGTGAGTGTAAGTACAGGACATGCATATGTAGAGAGCGTGAGAGAGAAAGATGCCAGCAAAAAGAGATGCATCTTTGACAGCAACTGTGACTGATATGACTGAAGAATAATGGTGTTTATAACATACTTGACAGCCTGATGTATTGATGGGTGTGACTTTGCAGAAAGGTGGTATTTTTAGCAACAGGCTTCTCTATGATGGTTACACACACATATGTTGATAACAAATTTGCATACAGACCGTGTGTGTGTGAGAGAGAGAGTACGTGCGTGTGTGTGTGTGTGTGTGTGTGTGTGTGTGTGTGTGTGTGTGTGTGTGAGTGTGTGTGTGTGTGTGTGATAGCATATGAAGGTCAGCGAGTCTTTTCTCAGCTGTTCACCAAAGCGTATCATTACTGAGGGGACAGGGAGCACGTAGAGAGTCTGTGTGTTCACAGCACTGGTCACGTAGTAGCCATCAGTGGTCCAACTTTTTGGAAGTGCCAGTTCACTCTGCCCTTGTTCCGCAGTGTACAGTACAAAGAGTGCATGCAGCCTGCTGAGTCCTGTGTGTGTGCCAACATCGCCCAGAGACTCCACAGCTACTAAATTTTCATACGAGGACTCAAATTGTGAGAGAGACACACAGCAACCAGCCAGGATGCAAAACAGCTGCAGTAATTATAGATATTAAAGGCATATAGTGAGTCTCCTGTGTACAGGTGTGGTCTTGTTTGAGGCATTAAAGCAATGGTGTAGTGCAGGGTACACGAGTTTACGCACTTATTTTTCAGTCCGCATTAAGTATACCCACTTCTAAATCCCCTCTGATGTGCATCATTCAGTAATGTGCTGCATGTAATTTTTGTCCTAGGATGGCGAAGGCATGATCCTACTGTCTTTGTCTCTGATTGTCTTGTACTTGTTTCCTTCCTCCTTCCTTGTTGCTTGGGTCGGTTGTAGGACTGTGTATTGGCAAGAATGTGGCGATACGATATGCATCATGATACAGGGGTCATGATTCAATATACTGTGATATATTACGATACTGTGAGCAAATATATTGCTATTTTTTATCTAATTTTAGGGAAAACAGTCATAGTATGAAGAAACACCTATTATATGCATAAAATCTGAGTTAAAAGTTGATTTTTTTTTTATGTGATCAGAACAGTACAGATAGATAACATTGCTATCACGAATCTTTCACGATGTCACAATACAGTGTTTTTGAGAACTGATACAGCATCACAAAACATTTCATCACAAACAACAGTATACTGATATTTTCTTTTCCCCCTAGTCAGTTGTGTTTAGGCATGAGGAGTGATAACTGGTTAGGGTTAGGGTAAGAATATCAGGGCGAATCAATCAGAGGCAGAGTAGGGCATGTCATGCCTTCACTTTGCCATCCTAGAAAAACAAAATAACCTGATAAAGCTTCGTCTTGAATATATCCTATATTCATGCATGTGGCCTCTGTAAGACCAGTAACACTGAACTGTTGCAGATCAGCTGTTCCCAGAGACAGTTTACAAAAGAAACTATACTGTCTCAAGGACTACTTGCAAAGTGAGAGAATAGTTGTCCAGTTTTTATGTGCGGATGGACTGAGTTCACTCAAAATGCATTGCTATGTAGTTGTGTCACCCTATAGTCTGTGGGCGAGGACTGAGTGCAAAATCTGCACCTCTGTGGCTGATGTTAATTTCATAAAGACCCTTATTCCCCTGAACCATCTGAAGTGAAGTGACGATGTGGAAATACTACTGAGCCATATTTTGGGTGAAATAAATATCAAGAGTAGTCTTACATGTTGCTGTTTATACAGGGTGTTTATCCTTTACTGGACATACAACTTTAAAAAAAACATTTGGGGAATAAAATAAGAGTATACCCACTTCTCCAGGCACCACTACACCACTACATAAAGGGTTAAGGTTAAAGGTAAAAGAACTCACAAGAATACTTTGATGAATCCCAAATGAAATGTTACAGGAACAAATCATTACAGTGCAACTATGATCTGAATTATAGGCTTCATTCAAAAACTTATTATTAGGCCATTACAAACTGGTTTTGCCTGATTCATATTACTGTAGCTGGGCAGAATTAGGTCAGATCTGACGAGGTCTGATGATGGTGCGAGTTTGCAACACGTAATGACAGATAATAGTATTGCCTCAGAAAATGCAAGGCAATAGAGATGGTGTTGTAAGATATTAGTCTGCAATAATGTAAACATAATGACACACACGATAGGCTTATATAGTACTTCAAGACACGAAAAGAAGATTAGTAATTATAAAGACTTCACTCTCCTACATGCAACTAAATTGCTCTTTTCGCTCCGATCTGCCGTATTTAGAGCTTGACAAAGACTATTGCCAATTGGTTTAATAAAGTATTATTGCTTTGTTAAGTGTTGGCAAAAGCGACTTTTCAGTTTCCTTGTCCTCTGCGTTGCGCAAAGTTTAGCGCTCACGAAGACGCGCTGGTTAATTTGCTGGCACTGACCTTCCTCTCCACATTCCTGTCTGATTCCGTTTCCAGAAAAATACACTGTTTGTTAAAAAGAAGGGAAAGTGGGAACATACCTGAGCCGGAAAGCGCTATCAACTCACAAATCCTGAGAAATGTGTCATGCTGATCGAGAGTATCGTTCCACCAGTGCAAGCTGTTGCTGGAGGAGGTGCTTCTCGGCAGCTGTACAGAAACGTTACGCACACCCGGCAGTCAGGAGAAGAAGCCAAATACAAGATGAGAGAAAGCCTAAGAAAACACGAACTACACGCAGACGGCAAAAATAACTCGTGGTTTAAAAAAAAATGTTTGGAAAGAGTTACGGAAAACTTCGGACAAGCCTGACTCAGCGGGGGAAGCTGCAGTTCCCTCCAACCTCTCCAAATGTGCACCAGTGCGCACTTACGTCCACAGGAGGGCGCGTAAAGACTGACTGATTGTTGACTCAATTAGTAGGTTTTCTTAATTTCTTAGAACATGAATCATAGCTGACGCTAAAGCATTACTCGAATACTGACTTGTCTGTCTGCTGGCTATTTCCATTGCATGTTTAAAGCCAAACATTGATTAGGAGACTCGTTGGATAGTTGGGTTTGACAAAATCATAATTCGATAGTGTTTCTTTCTCCATGCAGTATTACAATCAAATGTCCCCAAGAAGCACTGTTAGGCAGGTCACCACTGTTAATAAGAATTCGTTCCTAAAAGTAAAATAATTTCGACAATAAAAAAAGAGATAAAGTTCCACCTGCCTCTGAGCTTCATGCCAACATAAACCCGGGACTCACAAAACCTCATCTCTTATAAATAATGAGGAGTACATGCAGACCTGCTCTATGAAAAGTGCCCTGAGATAATTTATGTTATACTTCGGCGCTACATAAATAAAATTGACCTGACTCTTAAGAAAGTAGATTTATCATGAATCAAATAGAACAAATACATTAAATATTTTTATTTCTTAATGTTCTGTGACAAGTTACATAGGCTACAGATGTCCTTTATTAAACTAAATTTGGCTGTACTATTACCATGAATTACAGACATCCGCTTATGCAAATACAGTGTACTGTATATAATAAAACCATTCAGGGCACATTAATATCTTATAATTGTATCTTTACTCTTTATCCTGGGGTCTGCCCAAGAGGTGGGCTATACTTTTTTATCATGTCTCAGAGGTGCATTATTCTATCATTCCAATTTTTCATGACTTTGTCAACCTCATGACTTCCTAACGTTGTTATCTGTTTTACTTGTGCTTTTTTTTTTTTTTTTTTTTTTTAAATACCATTT
>JAJHUR010133467.1:1035-14286 GCA_027495735.1 Lutjanus campechanus | reverse complement strand
ACAGCGTCTCCATCATGAGGCTGCACGGTGCGTGTCGCTGTGTTAGATGCAGTCGGCTTAATAAAGTCAGTGATCACACATTAGAATTATATATTTATTTTAAAAACAACCTTTCATTCATCTATGTTTGGATTGGATTCTTCGGGAGATTTTAGCGTCTGAAATGCGTTTAGCACATTTCATTACCGCCAGCTGATGGAGGTAAAGCCGTCCGTATGCGGCATCTCTGACAGAAGTAATTTGGAAAAGTATGAATCTAGTGCATTAAGGGTCAGAAGAGTTTGAATTCATGGTGCTTTGTTCTTATTAATCAATTAATTATAGCCGCAGTAAGCTCGCCGTCATGCGCGCGCGCGCACACACAGGCCCGCTCTCATCTGTCTGTCTCTCCCTCCCTCTCTTAATTGTGCGCTCACCACAACCTCTGGTAATATCGCCAAGGGAAAAAAAACTATCGTTGTTCATCCCTTCAATCGCCAATATACGATCGGATCGCCAATCGGCACAACCCTAACTGCCATGGTACTTTAAGGTAGCCTTGCATATATTGCAGCTAACGGTCTTTTGGTAAAGTATTTCCAGACCTTGGATACGAGTCGTGAGAGCCGCCTCAGCCATGTTACTTTCAGTCTTCTTTCTCTATTTTTTTCCGTCTCCTGTCTGCTGCTTGGCGCGCCTTGCATGTTGATGTCACACACACACACACACACACACACACACACCGGGCTTTTGAAGAAAAGAAAATAAAAAAAGACGAATACTCGACTATCACACCCAGCGTCGAATAGTGGTTTTGGTAGTCGAATATTCGAATATTCGATTATTCGGTGAAACCCCTAGCACCTGTAGGAATCAGAATGAAATGGCATTTCAACCAACTCCAAATGCGACTTGAATCCGATTTGCAAAAATTTCATGAATTTTTTTGTTCTCCAGACTTTAAGGTCTTAACAAGACCTTAGTTGCAAATGGAAATGTTCAGTTTATCGTGTACCAAAAACATTTGGCCACCAACTCCACCTCTGTGGTGAAAATCTTATATCAACTTTGGAGGGGACAATTACATGAAATTTTTTCAAGAGCAAGAGATGAGAGCAATCCATCCAGGTACTTTGCTGCTGCATCATGCTTCCGCCCCTTTATTTGTGAAAACAAACACTCTAACTTGACCGGTCAACACAAATGTCTTTGCCAGTTTAAGAAAAATTAAAATAAGAAAAACCGCATCACTTTTGAGCAATTAGGAGCCCAAATCCTCTGGCCAATCAGGTAAGCATTGATACTATGTCTTTGCCAATCAACAACCATCATTATTATAAAAAATAAATAAATAAATAAATAGGGGTTGGTGATGGTCTGCCTCCATCAAAGTAGAAAAGACTCCACCAAGTGGTAAGAGGTGGGACATCCTGACATATAGAAGCACCTTATTTAATCTCCAGCTGATATATTTGTGACATCTGTCACTTTTTAAGACACAATTTTTTCATTGTTTGTCCACTGTGGTGTTATGATAAACTAATTACATTGCCAACATTAACATGTATATGAATGACACTAGTCTTCTCTATTTGACGCTGGCACTTTAATAGTGCTTCTTTTCACCCAAAATGCAGCAGGGGGGGGGTAATCACCAAAAGTAGTGCTGTAACTGTCACAGTCTGTTTCCACTTTCCCATCTTCCCCTGTGTCTCCCAGTGCTCCTCTGTCTGTGTGTGTTTGTGTGTGTCAGTGTGGGCGTGGTCTCTTGCCTCCTGGCTCTGCTCGACCGGCACACCTGCTCAGCATCTGTAATCAGCGCACCTGCCTGCTATCAAGTAATCACCTCCAGCTGACAAAAACCTGAAGCGACAGCCATTGGATCAAACCATTGTGAGGTAAGGGAGGGGGGGTATGTTGTATTGTTTGAAAGTGCTGCATGTAATCATTTAAAACATAAAAATACTGTCAGTCATTTTAACACTTCAGTGCCTTCAGTGTGGAGACATGGCAGCTTTTTTCCCACACCTGTGCAGGGTTGCAAGGGTCATTTAACAAAATGTAGTCAGTAACCTAATCCAAGAATCACTTACTTTTCACTACTTTTGGATTACCTCAATATCAAATATGGTGAAATTGTTTAACCTAATATAATGTTTCATGTTCATTGTTAGGTTTATTATTGTTAGTCCAGATATTTCTTCCTTTGTTATGTGCAAATGTGAATTTCTCAGTAGTAGTAGGAGTGGTATCGACAGGTTAGCCAGCTAACTGGCTTTCTGTCTGGCTAATGTTAGCGGTTGACCTATGTAACATCGGTGTTTATGCTGCGTTCCATTTGTACTGGGAAGTCGGGATTTCCGAGTTCCGAGTGGGAAATTTAAACTGGAACGCCCCCTGAAGTCGGAATTCTGAGTCGGAAAGTCAGAGAATCCTCACCACCCCCGAGTTCACAATCAAAGATGGCTGCCCCGTGTGTAAACAGTAGAAGCTCCTGTAATATTCCGTTTATTAGCATTTCTGACTAGCGTTTGTCGCGCTAAATCAGCCGTATACATAGTATTGTTAGACGTATATATATGGAAATGCTGCTATAGTGTTATTTACATTTTTCATGTGGTATGTGCAAATCACAACGCAGGGCGTGTTAACAATGACTTATATTCGGACAAGGCAAGCACCAGAATAGCTTTTGTAGACGTTACCATCTTGTTTTCCGACTACTTCTTCCCGTTTGATGGCAGTTGGCAACTTTTTTCCGACTTTGTAACTGGAATGCTGATAACTCGGCTGTGACATCATTCCCAGCTCCGACTTCCAAGGTAAATGGAACGCAGCATTAGTCTGTGTAACTAACATTAGCGATTGGTCTGTATAGCTAACATTAATGGTTGGTCTGTGTAGCTAACATTAGCATTTGGGCTTACCTATAAATGTTTATTTAGATTAGTATGTCAAATCCTTGGAAGATAAACTGTACTGTGATGTTGTTTCTCTTTTCTGATTTAAAGACAATATAATTGTGAAATTTCCACTCAATGAAAGCATTTCTTCACTACAGGCCATGATAATGAATTAACTGTAAGATTGCAATTCTGCTAATAATCCTCATGTTTATTAATACATCTGTAATCTGATTACATCTTTTTTCTGTGGCTGTAATTGAATACATTTAATACAATTACCTTTTTTGTATCCTAATCACATAATCCTGTAAACTGTTACTCCCCTAGCCTGCACCTGTGATAATATTAGTGTTTCTCACCATTAAAACCATATTAGCCACATTACAAGGCTTTTATTTAACATAAAATTCACCCCATGTCTGATGCAAAGCAACCTCCAGGTTACAGGTGAAGGCAGCATATATCCAGTTAAATCTGGCCCATTTGGTTTATGAGGTAAAATACAAAGCAGAGGCCCATTAAGTCTCTCAGTCGTGTCTGTTACCTCCAGACTGAAGAGAGAACATTGTTTCCTTCACTAATTGACCGCTGACGTAATGTTCAGCTCATCTCTTGTTCATTATTCAAATACACACAATCACATCCTTGTTTGATTAATGTTTATACAATAAGCCTGAGGGCGGACACATGAGGTCATTCACCACCTGCTGAGTGGATGGATATTGTATTCAATGCCCAAACTTTCTGTTTCGCTCTGTTACTTTGATTTAATCCATTAATGACGTGATCCAAATGAGGTATTGGAGACCCATGGCATTAATGATAAGCTGATGTCATTAGCTGTGCGCAATGACTTCCAGAATAGATTTTTTTTTCTTTACACTTGTCTACCAGAACTGTTACGAGATCATCTTTATCATAAAGGCATTTCTGTCCTTGAAATAAGTCTTCATATTTACTTGTTTGTATTTTTTAACCCTGCATTCATGTAAATGTCCTTGTGTGTATTAAGCATGTTTGAATTTAAAGAATATTTGTGGCTCATTACACAGTGGGTCTTATTGCTAAAATTTTAGCCATTGTTATCACGTAGATAGCACCGTGTGTTTGTTTTAAAGTTTCCATGAAGTCATAATTGATGTTTATGTGTTTTCATCACATGTTTTGAGGCCTATGGGCCTATACGTCGCCTGTACAGTGTTTGGCCTAACAATAACAAAAAAATCATTTTGCAGGTATTCTTGAAAATTACTTTAAAATATGTTAATGACATATCCTGCACTTCGGGATCTATACTAATTGTGTCCAAGAGTCTTTCTTTCTTATGATGCCACAGAAGTGCAGTGTTTCTCAGGGTCCCGGCCTCACTGTACAAAAACACAACTATGTTGAATAAAAAGTTGAATAAAAACAAAATGTTTGAATTTTATTTACAGATTTAGGTGAAACTGGATCATATTTAAGGAGAAAATATTTTCTGGTTTTCCGGTGTCTCCTTATGGAAAGATAGCTTTACTTGTTTTACAGTAGCTAACTATTAACTGTAATTGTTGGCTGCCATTAGCAGGCAGCCAACAGCAGCCTCCCAGTGAACATGGCCAGACCAGGACCGAACACAGCAGCCAAGACTGATGGAGAACATAGTACCGAGGTATTTACAGAGTTTCCTTATGGGAAGATAGCTTAAGTTGTTTGTAAAGTAGCTCACCGCTAACTATAATTGTGAGCTGTCATTTGTGGGCAATAGAACCCCAGTCAGTAGCCTCCCAGTGAATACAGCGAGACCAGGACCAAATGCAGCTGACAAAACTGTCAGGGAATGCAGTAACAAGGTATTTAGAGAGTTTTCTGATGAAAATAGACCTTTGTTTGTTGCTAAAGCAGCTAACTGCTAACTGTAATTGTTGGCGGGCAACAGAACAGGGGTCAGAAGCCTCCCTGTGAACACAGCCACCAGGACTGACAAGTAATGCAATCATGAGGTATTTACAGAGTTTCCTGGTGGAAATATAGCTTTACTTCTTGCTAAAGTAGCTAACTTCTAATTGCTGTTACCTTGGTTTTCTATGCAGCTATAGCTGACTCAGCCCTGAGGTGCCAGAAGCCAAACCCAACAAGAAAACCACCTCAGTACTGTATTCCCTGCTGCCAAACTGTCCGGCTGTGTTCACTGGCTCCCAGAGAGAGAAAGAGAGAGACTTCTATTAACAAAACTTCAATATATAACTTTTAACTATGGAATAAACAGCGAGATATAAAATATTAATCACTAAGCTTTAGACATCTTGGTGTCCTGCTGAAGCCAAGCCAGCCATTTCCTTCAGCTTGCAGTCTTTATGCTAAGCTAGCTGTCTTTTACACACAGATATGAGAGTAGTATCAATTTTCTTATCTCAGTTGGCGAAAGAAAGCCTCTGAACATATTTTGCAAAAGGTTGAAGTATTTCTGTATACTGTAAGGATTTGTTTTGCTATCATTTTTCTCTCCAATAACTTTGGCTAATTTGGAGTCTCTGACTGATTGTGTTTCTTCGTGTTTGAATTTAGCCTCATGGCATCAGCTGGAGGAAAAACATCTTTGCCAATTTTAGCAGAGGAAGAGCTAAATAAGAAATGAAGCCCGTCCTCCCCCCTACCCTCAGCATGCCTGCCCAGGGGGGACGTGGAGGCCCATGTGTCAGATCCAGTTGGAGTTGACGTACCGCAGCTGGACCTTCACCTCCTCTTCAACCTGGTTTAAACCGTGGGTCAGGTCATGGTGTGATTGATCGATGCGTAAACTGTAGCGCTTTCTCAATACGCTATACAATTAGAGAAACACACTGAGAAGCGCTCACATGGCTCAAGGCGGACATGTGCAGGAAAAAGAACAATACACAGTATACTCAGACATGCATTTTAAATGGAAATTATAATCAGGTTTATTTACACAGCGGTTGTCTAAAATGTGAGTTTATGGAGCGCTTTACAAGGCATGCAAAAAAGGTTCTTAGAGTGAAGCTGAAACAACAGACATATTCTGTATTTCTGCTCTATATTCTAATTTCCTATATTTAGTTTTTTTCACAAATCAGTGGATCACATGCAACTCACTGAAAAATCCACATCTGTGAATATAACTTTAAGGTAACTACCAGACACACAAGATGGTTAAACTTCACTAAAATATCCATCATCAGTGTTTGTGATGTGTAGGTTTTACATTTCCACATCACACCTGCATTAGTTGCATTGATTGGCTCCATACTTGTAATGTTAAAAAATCTTGCAGGTGCATTTTGGGTATTGAACTGATATTTACGGTCAACAGATGGATGTGAAAACAAACTGACATCTTTCTGCACAGTAAAGCTAAAACACCAGGGAAGTAAAAGTTCATCCAATGTCTCGTCAATAGCCTTGATGCAGTAGTGGGTTAACTTTAGCCTGTCACATTTTGACTCCCTGGGTGGTTTTCTGTTTATGTGTGCAAAGTGAAGTTATTATTATTATAGTAATTACTGTGTCAGTGCCGTGTCATTTTAACCAGTGATTTTTAGTGTTCTGCTCCATTTACAAGCACAACTTTCAAAAGGCTTGTGTTCTTTATGTCTGTGTCAAGGAGAAAGGGAGTTTTTCTTCTAAACAAATTACACGTTAGAACATCGTTGCTGAAAACGTGAAAACACTGAGACCTATGTGGTACTTAATTGTGGAGTTAGACTGTTAAACTGTTGTTCACTGTTGATTTTTGAGTTTAGGATTTTGTTGGGCGGACCTGAAACATGGCTCGATGACATGTCGGAGCCACGGTCCCTCAGCACTATATAAGCCCCACAAACTGACACACTCCCCTCCCCTCACCCTTCCTAAGTGTCAGTTATGAACCTCTCAGTCCAAATCAGCCCAGCAGTTCCCTTCAGCTCACTTCAGTTCCAACAACCCAACACCAAAGAAGAAAAAAATACCATCCTGTCATCGTCCTCTGGCTCTGGTGACCCAAACATGTCTGGACATGTCCAATAAAGTTGCTAAACAGAGCGTCGATGTTTCAAAACTGCTGATTTTGAGACTTAATTTTATATCCTCAATTATTTTTTAATCAGTCACATTTGGCTGTGTAGTTAATACCACATGTTTCTGTGGTGTGACAAATTTAGAACGCACATTTATTGCTGCTTTACATGACCATTTAAGGATGGAAAGGAAGGATTTCATTAAGGCTGTACCAAATACCATTTTTGGGGCTTCAAAGCTTCAGTGAAAATTACCCAAGAGGCAACACAAGCTATCGCACTTTCATACTTTGCTATTATTGTAATAATGAGTCAGAGCTTGTTAAGAGTAGTTTCGTGTAGGAACTACTTTCTCTCTACAATAGAATCTTCCAGAACGGCTTTCTTTCTTCTCAAAAGAAAGTACATCAAACTGCTCACAACAAGCTCTGGTGATTATACTAAGTAACCGGGTCATGATTAATGGAAAGAGACGCTGGTTTTGAAATTTTTCAAATGTGTTTGAAAGTCATCAGTGGCAGCAGGCGCTCCACAGGGGGCTGCTGACACACGAAACCTCTTTGGCACAACACAGAAAAGTAAAACGATTGAAGAGAAAGAAAAAAAAAAAAACAAGACGACACCACCACACCAGCCACATCATCCGAACCGGCCTACGTATGCAACATCTGCAGCCGAGCCTGCCTCCCACGGATTGGTCTTCACAGCCACAGCAGACGTTGTGCTAAAACCTGACTCCAGGGAACAGGAAATCTACGGTCTTCCGATACTGCGATACCAGCAACAACATTGGAGAGAAGGCAGACATTTCTATGGCTGATATCTCCAAAACTCTGCAACTCACACCAGAACTATCTACATGGATAAACAGCACTACAGGCCAGGGGAAAAAATATGTATTTTTGATTTTGGGGTGATCTGTCCCTTTAAAATGAGCACTTCCTTAGAAGAAGTAACACTGACTATTGGTCAGCGAGATAGGAAATAGAGAATAAGTCAGAAGACAATAGAATAAACCAAACAGAATATGAAGAAAGATGAAAAGAAGGAGGAGGATCTTTACTGTAAGTGCAGAGAGGTCAGGCAGGATAAGAGAATAGCAATCGGCTCCTCTTGATTCCTCCCATGTGGCGTCACGCCAGACCACTCAGCTGTTCACTGTACTGGCAGAAACCCAGTCCTCTGTAAACCTCCTCCTCCTCCTCCTTCTTCTTCTTCTTCACTGCCAGTAATGGGGAAAAAAGACTGGATATATTTCAGCTGCGAGACTTTAAAGTTCTCCACCTGTCACATGCCAGGGTGTGTGAGGGAAATCAGAGGCAATGGAAGGTTGGACGGCGCTGGACCAAAGTTTCATTATGTCATGACTTCAGCCTCAGGATCACCTTTCCATTTATTTCCCCCTGCAGGAATGTGGAAGGTGTGTTACTGAGTAAAAGTGTGTGTGCAACCAGAGCTGCTTCACCTTTCACAATTTCTATATTGTACAGTATTTACTGTTGAATTGATCAGTTCTATAGAGGCTTTTGATTATTCTAATGCAGCGTTTTATTTATTTATCCACAAGAGTGCAAACGAGAACGTGAGGGACTACAGTATCATTAATACTACTGGTTTTCTTTTGGTTCCCATGAAATTGTAACCCGACACATGAGATGATTTGTTACACAGAACCATCTGGGAAGTCATGCTTAGAAACTATTTGGAAAAGGGCAGGCAATTTCAAAAAACCATCAGTCTTTCACGTCTACCACAGTCTAACCCTTTCCAAAGTGGGTCGTGAGGAGAGCAAAAAATATCTTTTCCATGGAGAAAAGCCTTGAGTGATGTTCTTTGTATTTCTTTAACTGAAGAAACACTCCCCAGTTCTGATATAGCTGATGCTATCACAGTATCTACGCTTCATTATTTGTTAGAGACGACTCGTTTCCATGGATGCTTCTCACTGTCATCACACCTAAAACCACGCCCGTAGCTGCCAGTTGTCCCTCTTAGACGCTTACTGGCTGCACCGCTTGTGGATAAACAATGTATTAACAGCTTGATGGTTTGTTACACAGAACCATCTGGGAAGTCGTTCTTAGAAACTGTTTGGAAAAGGGCAGGCACTTTCAAAAAACACTTGGCAGGTGATTGGATGAACCATCTGTTTATCATGTCTAAGACTTCTACCAGTCAGACCAATGCTTCCATGGACACTTCTCACTGTCATCACACCTAAAATCACGCCCGTAGCTGCAAGTAGTTCCTCCTAGGATGCTGATTGGCTGCACCACTTTTGGTGTGGATACAAACTGATAACTTGAAGCCTGGCAAGATGGATTCAGATGATCTCACAAATCTAGTGAGTTAAATGAAAGGGCTAGCAGAGTGCTTATAGAGAGCTGAAGCCATATATTGTGAAAACACTACAGCACCAGGGTGATTTTCATTGCAGGTGTGGCTCCGGGCACCCCGGGGGTGAGTCACGGCTAACCAAGCTAACAGCGGTTAACAGTTAGTTAAGTTAATTTAATGAGAGGTAAAGCTATCTTTCCATCAAGAATCTCCGTAAACAACCCCAGTACTGTATTCCTTGTCAGTCTTGGAGGGTGTGTGCGTCCAAGTGACCAGTCAAGTTCACTGAGAGGCCGCTTAGCCAGGTCCCGCTGACGGTAGCTAACAGTCACAGGTAGCTACTTTAGCTACAAGTAAATTGCTAAATCTATCCATCAATAACAGAGAGCTGAAGCTGAGCAGCTGGAGACATCAGAGGGGAAACCAGAAAAGATTTTCTCAAATGCTTTTCTCTTTCTCTTTTTTATTAAAATATCCAGTTTACAGCTGTGCTTTTGTAAACCTGGGTAGGTTCATTATTTTGCTTTTGTTCGAGCCAAGGTCCCATATGATGTTGATTCTTTTTACAGGGGCGAGCAGTTGATTTAACCCGAAGAGGACAGTCTCATAGAAAAGTCAAACACTTGTATAAACAGGTAAAACTATAAAACTCTAAAACATACAAGACATAAAGTCTCTGAAGAGATAATTAAAAATCTCTAAAGGAAGAAAAGGGGGAAACTTTCTCCAGTGCAAGTTCATCGCCAGTTTGTCTGTTGATTCACTCCGCTGGAGCTTCATTGGACATAAATTTAGTGTACACCCCTGAGCGCAGGATGAGTCATCAACAGTTTTTCATCTTTTTCCAGGAAAAGACAAACTCTAAAATACCATTAAAAATACCTGCAAATATGACTTCTTTTTTACTTTATGGGAACATTAAATTGTGGCCAGATTAGAAGCAAATCACTTTATTCTTACAAACTTTACTTTTGGATTCATATAGTCCACATTTATTCTAGCTCGCTAGCCGCTTAGGTATTAAATGCTTTCGTGTTACGGCTGTACTCTGGTGTTTTCCCTTGTGATTTGTTGTGTTTCTTCCTTTCCTGTTTCCACCGTTAATCTGTCTGTGCATGTATGTTGGTGTGGGTGTGGTCCTTCCATCCTCACTCTCCTGGATTATCCTGCACACCTGTTCACAATCAGCTCATCAACCCTCCCACAGTCCGCGCACCTGTCTCTCATCAAATCATCAACCTGCAGGATATCAACCTGACTCTTCAACCGCTGATTATTTTTTTTCTTTCATGTGACTAACCTGCTCCTCATGTGCCTGCTTGTCTGCTGACTACCAGCTCACCGGTCTGCCAGCCACTTCTTTGCCTCCCAGCTAACCCTGCCTGCCAGACACGCTTCCCTTCATTCCCTCCGCCAATGCCAGCTCCTCCATTACTCACCCCTGCTGCCGTCAGATCCTCTACGCCTGCCATCAGTCTCTCATACAGGTTCCCTATTACAATAAAGACTCTTTCTTTACCTACTTCTCATTTACCACTGCTCATGCATTTGGGTCCCACCTGAGATACTAACATTCTGTGGATTCATAAAGAGTCTTAAAACTTTGAAACCCAAACGTGTCACTCAAGGTGAAACATTTTCAAGCAGGACAAACCATTTCGCTTCAATTTGCACCACCCAGAGCGAACTGGTGTTTTCTTTCCATTTCCATTGCATTGCATCTATTCATCACTTTCAATCAGAACACAAATGTTGATTTAGAAATTCTGCAAAACCCATGATCACCCTAAGTGACCAATGCCAACATTTTTTAAAAATTCTCACTTTCGACCATATATTTGCATGTCAACCATGGAATAGTATGATTAAGGTTAGGGAAGGATTGTGGTTATAGCCAACCATGGTCTATAACCAACTTAAGGTTAAACACCACATGAATTTCTACCTGGACTCTGAATACTGGCATTGGAAGTAAATCTTGAGATGAGTAATCATCCAAAATGGATGTCTCACCTTACAATACTGTCAGTATTGTCAGCTTTTTATCATTTTGCAAACGGAGAGGGTGGATTTTTGGGGGGGTACTGTACTGTTCGTAAGTCCCGCCCCTTTTTCTTCTGTGCTCCAATAACAATTAGGCAAGCTTTGTATTCCTTTTAACTTTCTCCTTTACCTGTAAAAGTGACATATAATTACAGCAAGTTAGTCAGTATTAACAAAATGCTAGCTTGCGAACTAGCTAGCTAATAATTAATTACATCAGCTAGCTAGTTAGCTAGCTTTTTGCTAACATTAGCTAACTAAAAATGCCACCCAACAATGTCTTGGATATCAACACTAGAAATGGTTAAGAGTCCAAATATCACTGCTAAAACTGCCTAAGAACCCAGATATTACCACCAAAAATGGTTAAGAATCAGATATCACTGCTAAAAATCATTAAGAACCCAGATATCAATGCTAAAAATGGTTAAGAAATCAGATATGAATGCAAACAGAATGGTTAAGGACCCAGATAGAAGTGCTAAAATAGCTAAGAACCCAGATATCAATGCTAAAAATACTTAAGAACCCAGATATCACTACTAAAATGGCTGAGAACTCAGATATCAATGTTTAAAATGGTTAAGAACCCAGATATCAATGTTAAATATGGTTAAAACCCCAAATATAAGCATTAAAAATGGTTAAAAATCCAGAAATCAATGCAAAGAAAATGGTTAAGAACCCAGATATCATTGCTATAATGGTTAAGGACCCAGATATCACCACTGAAAATGACTGAGAACCCAGATAAAATGGTTAAGAACCCAGATATCAATGTTAAACATGGTTAAGGACTCAAATTTAAGCATTAAAACTGGTTAAAAATCCAGATATCAATGCAAAAAAAATGTTTAAGAACCCAGATATTGTTGCTGAAATGATTGTGGACCCAGATATCACCACTAAAATTGGTTAAGAACCCAGATATCAACATGAATGTTCAATTTTAGTCCCATCATTGTTTAATTTGCACTTGTTGCCCCTGGGCCAACTTATCAGAGCACAATGTGTGTTACCATGATCAAGTGTTGTGCGTCAACTTTTAAATGATCTTGCTGTTTTACTGGTCGATCACTGGTCTTAATTTGTTTTCTTTTCTTTTCTTTTCTTTTCTTTTCTTTTCTTCTTTCAGTTGTTTTTTAACTCCAGTATTTCTCAGCATCTGTTCTTGTGGCTGCAACCTGAAGTGTGCTATATAAATATATAGAAATATATAAAAGTTTAGTTCGCTCGCTTTAATAGCATTTCAAATTATTGGTCATATTTTGAAACCAAAGATATTGGTTACCATCCATGTAATATTGCAGTCGTTATTGGCCTTTCAAAAAGCCCATATGTGTCAGACTGTAGCTGTGAGTTATATAACTCCAGTACGTGTGAGAAGAGTTTTACTGCGGCAGTAAAAGCTCTCTCTCCTCCAGCCTCCCGGGTCTTCACACTGACCTTCTCTCCGGGCCTCTCCCACCACCAGATGGGAGGGTTGGATCGTCTCTTTATATCGACTCCACATGCTGTCTGCACCTCACGCCAGCACTAAGTGAGAGAGAATGTACAGCTGTATGTTACAATATAAATCTCTGTCTTCAAAAATGTGAATCCACAGTGGATTTAATGACACTGAGTAACATGAGGCCACCTGTGAGCTGTGGAGGGCTGAAGGAGGAGAAGTTAAGTTGCCAAAGTGTCACTCATCCTGCTGCCTGTGAGCTGTTGTGTTGGACGGATATCACGCAGTAAATACGTACTTTAACTGCGAGTGGGATGGTTTGGGTTAGCACACAAAGCTTAATTAGGGGCGTTACGATTCTCCAGATTTGATTTGACTTCGATTTTAAGGTCTAAATTCTATTTGATTTACGATTTAAACACTAACAGAACTCCATTCTGAACAAACAGAATTTTTTTTTATGTTCAGAGGCCAGCCCAATGGGTTGCTGGGTAGTGCGATGCTGCAACACAGGTGTGGTAGTGTTTGTAAAACGGACGAG
>JAJHUR010133466.1:2241-16269 GCA_027495735.1 Lutjanus campechanus | reverse complement strand
CACACACACACACACATGGTCGATGTAATCTGGTGGTCATTATTGCAAACAAGGCAGTGCTGTGTTGTACTGACAAACAGTTCAGTCTCTCTAGTGTGTGTGTCTGGTTTAAATTATCACCAGTATCTCCCAGACTGGAGGCCTCTCAATCGCTATCCCTGCAAGGAAAGGAAAGGTCACAGACACATTCACATAGTAAATGCATAAGCTGAAAAGCAAAACATTGTAGATATTTGTGATGCCCTGTGTGGTTTCAAGTAAGTGTCAAGTTAGGCTTGAAGCTGATCTTCATTGCTTTCATGTGTCTGTTAATAATTCCACAGACAGCTATCTTGTTTTCTAACTTTGTTAGGGAAAAACTTGTTACCCTTAATAAATGATAAGACCGGGGAGGGGAAGCCAGGCTGTGTAAATTGTACTTCAGGGTGAATTTCCCCTCCGCAACCAAAGTGTCATTCTGACTTTAGATAGTCATGTTTATTAAAGATCATCTGCCCATTGTTTAAGGTCAATTTTAATGTTTTCCCTACTATGATTTCTACTACGGTTGCAAATTGCTTGTATTTTCCCTTACCAACATTTAGACACGTTAACAATCAGTAATCGATTAATCATTAATAATTGAACATGATAACAAAACAATAAACAGCTACTCTTGTCTGCCTGTCCTTATTCAACGAATGGCTCTGCCAAATAAAACAATACCAAATGGGGCGCAGTTGCTGCCATTTCTAGAATAACAAGGCAGTCACTTAATACATTTTTATTGAGGTAAAAACTTAATGGTGATTAATCATTTAAGGATTAATCATTAACATCACTAATGTCTAGGTTATTTTGGCTCGTATGCTGTAACAGCAGAAATACTTTAACTATCCACAAAGATACATTAAGTGTATGACTTGAACTTAACTTTGTTATAGACTGAGATTTATATTGACACTGTTCCCTATTCCATTGATGTCGCTTTTATCTCATCCATCTGTTGTCTTTTCCAGATGCTAATAAAAGCACCCACAATTTGATTGTTTAAATTGAATTGTTGATAAGATTTTTATATTGTGTGGCACAAATCAACTTTTATCTGTGTGTAGTTTTTATCTTGCATCATCAAAATCTTGTTTGCAATAACAGCTAATGGATGGTGAAAGTGTTCTGAATAGAATTAATTATCATGGCTCAGTAACAGATGTCTGATCTGTATTTGATTTTTCCTTGGCAGGCAGGATTCTATGTGATTTTGAACCAGGCTGTATTTTGGCAATCATATAGTGGATCTTGACCGTGTAGTATACAATACATATAGATGCACATTGTCTATAGATGTACATGTAGTGTTTGCCATTACATTAGTACAGGTGTTAACAGTAATTTCTATAGTATGGTATTTTTGCTGTGTAGTGTATAACAGTGATTGAATAATATACATCTGAATAAATGTTTATTCTTTAATGAAACATTTCACACATGACCCTAGGGAATTATTAGGTTTATACACAAGTTGGAATAATAGTGTCATTCCATGTGGACACCCATACCAAACCAGCAGTATGGCTTCTGTTAAAATCCTGTTTCTAAGTAAACCTCTTACATAAGCCTCTAAATGGGGTATTGACAGTATTGAGCACTACAACTCTTTTTGAGGGCTTTCTAAGGGCATGTGTCTACAAGGTCCTAATTCTCTGTATGTTTTAAGTATTTTGTCTCCACCCTCCTTTCTTGAATTACCTGTTTTTCTCTGTATGATTTACACATGCATGTTGTAACAAAGTTTTCTATTGCTGATATTTTTATTTATCCTACTGTAGTGTTGAGACCTGTGTAGGTGATATTTGCACCTAAAACCTGAGTTGAATATTTGTGCCATGTTCACAATATAAAGCATGCAGAATTGTAGATTAAACTGAATGTGAAAGTCATGCAGGCAACTTGGCTGTGACTTAAGTTTTGCAGTTTGCATACAAGACAAACGTGACTCAGACCCTGTGACTCAGACCTTAGTTTATTAAGTTGTTGTTGTGTTCAGTTATTGCAGTCAAATGAACCTCTGTCCTCTTCACTGTAGATTATTAACCGTGACATCAGACTTTTTGCACGTTCTGACTGTATGCTGACGTGACACTGGTGCGCACCAGTGTTTATTTGTCCTAGAAATTTTTTGAAAAAAAAAAAAAAGCTTTAATATTGGCTTATATGTTAATTAGGTTTCATGGTTTGATTGCTTGAAGTTGCAGTTATCATTGCCCCTGCTTACCACAAATAAAGTGGTGATACTCAACCAAAAAAGCTATGGATTTAATGCAGTGGTAGAGGTCCTAGTAAATCCTCTCTGTCTATCTGTCTATGGAATGTGTGTCAGACCAGAAAGGAAGATTAGAGAAAAAGTGGGGCACCAGAGCCCGGAAAAGAGCAAGAGTGGGCTCTAGGGTAATCTATTCTCTCTCTCATTCTCTCTCTGCGTGTCTCTTTCTCTCTCTCTAGCTCTCTCTCTCTCTGGTCATCTTATGACACGCTTAAACCCCCTTGTTGGTGGCTTTAATTGGTTAGATTCTAGGCAGCAGACTTTTAGCTGCTGTTGAGCTTTTAGCCTACATTCTGTGCAAAAGAATTTGCAGACACTGGACATTAGTGGATGAAGCCCATATTGGCAGTTCTGTTAAGGCCCAAATGCATTGAAAACATCTGACGCATGAAGTCTTGAAGTACACCTTTTGTTTTAAATGGTCAGATGCGCACCAAGAGTGTTATGAGGCATGTCAAACTGTCTTGACGCCCCCACTTTGACCTTGGTTCAATTTTAGAGCGTCAAATAAGGACCAAAGCTTTTTTTCTGTAGCCACAATGCCTGTTTGGAGAGAGGTAAAAGAAGGAAAAAAGGCATGGATGCAGGAAGTGGGTGCTGGTGGGGATGTAGCATGACTTACAACCAGGTATTATAGAAACAATTAATTGATTAAACAGTGAGATACGGACTTGCATCAGAGGGAATGGGAGGGAGCGTGCAAATATGGACAGAAGTTTTGACATGATATAAAAACTTAATTTGATTATTAATCCTGATGTTATTATACAGTCCTGTGGTTTATCAGTGAAGTATGAACTACACGGCAGACTGGAGTCTCTGTTACAGTGACCATCAGAGGGATCAGACCAATTACTGCTTTTAGTGATTTTGGACCTTTACATCAACTGATGTTTTTGTATTTAAGCTGTTAGAGATTATTTGTTTGCTCCACAGGCAATACCTTGAATTCCTGATGAGGCAGAAATATAATCACACCTGGGGTGATTTATATTGTCCAACGGTCCATTGGCCGTAGATTTAGCCTATCATCAAATGCTTGTGTACTTGTATTTGGACACCCATGCATATCCAAGATTTGGAATTTTGCTTAAATACACGCTGCCATCGTTCCATCCAGAGACCAAATAATGATCAGATGTTAACTACCTGGCCTGCTACTGCATGTGGGAAACATTAAGATAAAAGGGACTGTTGGACCATGCATTTTTTTGTAATTAAGATGTTTGCCATTTAATATGGTGCTATCCCTCAAGATTGTTGCAAGTATTTTCTTTTGAGACAATACCGTGAAACATTTCTTACTATTGAGTCAGTAAAGGTCTGCCAAAATCTTGTATTACTAACATGTACTTTCCCATGGGACATTCTCCACTTCTCTTCGAGCATTTATTTTTGTCTTGACTCTGACCGCTCATTGAACTGGCCAAGTGCTTACTGACTGGATTAACTCAGGCACCATGTTAACACTATGGTACTACATTCACAGAGACATCAGAGACGAGGGCTGGGAGCAGAGGACTAAGCCAATACAGAAAGAAACCAGAAAGAGAGAAAAAGTGAACACAGAAAGATTGGAGATCATGATAGAGAACTAGATCAGAGAGTGCAGCTTAAAAGAAGAAATCAAAGGAGTACAGTAGAATAAAGGAGATGGAGGGGGGGGTGAAATTCCTCCATGACCTACATTTGCATTGCAATCTGCAGCTGAAGCCAACATGTGCAGTTATGACATAGCGCTGTAAGAGTACAGTAAGCCAGTTAACATAAATTAGCATATCAAGCCTGCCTGGAGACTGTTTGCTAGCTTAGGATTCTGTCTAGAGACCACCCTCACGCTTTTCCTTTGTGAATTCTCAAGATCACACGACCACAATGTACTCCTCTGCTCCGTCCTCAACAGTTTGTCTCCACGCAGACGTGTCATGCTGTTTAATTTCTCTGACAAGAATGTCACACAGTAAACATCAGCAGATATCTGGCATCTTCTGTGGTGATGCTCTGCAAGGCAGCACTGAAGCCATCTTGTTTTTGTTTTTTCGGGGGGTGTTCTTCCATCAGTGTGGTCTTCAGTAAGTGAAACACCTGCTCAGTTGGACTGTGGTCAGATGACTGACTTGACCAGTCAAGAGCATTACTCACCATTTGGCTGTAAAACCCTCCTTGTTTGCAACCCTTAAAAATCTATCTCAACTCTTATTAGTTATACTTAAACCCACAAATGTACGTTTTACTTTTTATATCTATTTTTATTTAACAGCTGTGATCAAATGTGACTCTCTTCAAATAAAGTCAAATAGTAGATGCAAAAGTATCTAAATGAGAAATTCTTTATTTTTTGATATAGGCACCTCAGTACATGCTAGCTGTACTGCTGATGTCATTTTTCCAGTGATAGGTGTCAAATGCAGAATATTAATAGTTTAATGATGATGTATTGGGCACACAAAATCACCTTTTCTCTATAAGGATGGGATATGCAGCAAATGTCCAAGATGACAAATAACTCACACAGCATGCCCAAGTGTGACAGGAAAAAGGATGGTGGCATTTTGTAGACAAGAGCAATGCATTCTTGTTATCTTAATTGGTTCCCATCCACTGCTTTAGCATCCATTCATACCACAGTGCTGTGAGACAGAACCAGTAAGAGAGGGGCGGAATAACAGAGAAGGGAGGCAGAGATATAGTCAGTAAGCATCCAAATGGAAAAGAGAGAGACCCAAAGAGCAATGGGCACATCTGTCAGTTATCTTTTCTTGTTTATCTGCAGCCTCAAGACCTCGTTAGCATTCGCACTGTGGACGCACACAGAGGTGACATTCTGTTACTCTCAAATGACTCCTCTTTGTCATCTATCCTCCCCCTTTAACTTTTGCTTTCCTCACCTCTTCATATCCAAGTCCTTAACAACAAAAATTCAACAAATACCCCCCTTCCTGTGTTCTCCCTTCTCTCCACCCCTCCTTTTCCACTCTTTGACACATTTTTTTGCAATTAGCATTATGCTAATACTGTCAAATTTTGCACGCATTCATTAGTATTCAGGCTGCAGCTCTACAGCGGCACACTGACACACTTACTGTTACCAGCTTCAGCTTTGTTTTGTGTACATCAGTCCAAAATCTTCTACATCTTCATCTCTGAACCATCTCTTACTTTTATTCCTGTACCAGATCTTTCTGCTGCTTGCAGAATAGAGTGGAGAAGTGCAAGAAGGGTAGTGAAAAGGTTGAAAGTGACAAGTGAGTTGGAAGATCAAGATAAGAAGGGATGGCATGAGAATAGTAGCAGAAAGCAGAGAGAAAAAGAAGAAATAAGATCAGGTAGAAAACGAGGGAAAATAGAAGCACAAGAGGAGGAGAGAGGGGAGGAGATTGGGAGAGATGCAGCCTTCAGGAGAGTAGAGCAATGTAAAGGAGTAGAGGGTAATGGGGGTTTGAGGCATTACTATTCAGGATGCATTTCACTGCAATGCAGTGGCACACTGACACACATTCACAACTACAGTTTACACCAATTCTCTTTTGGTTCTCACACAGATTATGAAAATCTTTGTGGAACTGCAGACGGTATTACAATCTCCTGTTGATGAATATTGTCACTAAGCTTCACATCCAGCTGTCATTCATACACTCTGATGTCAACCTTTATTTGTTTTGGTGCCTCATTTGACTATGATGCAAACCACTGACAGACAGTATTATGGGTGTAAAACTTGCTACTAATCCACCATCCCCCTTGACAGTATTCAATGAATATGTGCCAATGAATAAGTGTATCAGCTAAAAAACATTAATGATTCCCCATATTTCTAATGATTTGAGTCTTCAACTTTTAGGCAGCAGCCCTACTATCAACTATAGTATGTCCCAGGACAGAAAAACCTTTTTCTGACTGTGCACAATTTTCTGACAGAATCTAAAAACAGTCCTCATCACTTTATTCCCTCTCCCTCTCCTCTTCTCTTTTGACTCCTCTGCTTTTTGCTCATCCTCTCCTCCTCTCCTCCCCTCTCCTCATGTCTTTGGGTGACAGCTGTTGGGAGCTGTAGTCAGACAGTCCAGAGCTTTTGTGTGTCAGCACTGGTCACACTGCAGCAGGTGTGTGTGTGTTTGCTCACCCACGCTTTTGCATGTGTTGGTACCCATTGAGGCTAGACTTGCTGACTGTCGTGTGAGTCTGTCTGTGTGTGTGTGTGTGTGTGTGTGTGTGTGTGTGTGTGTGGGTAGACAGGGTAAGACAGACAAGCTGACTGTCTGTCAGCGGCTATTGATGAATGAAGAGGTGGGCTTGGTTCCCAAGGAGGCCAGCTATTAGAGCAGGCTATTATAAGCCCTTGACCTTGGAGACCGGTAGATTGCTGTCCACACACCTCTCCTTACTTAACCCTTTATCCTAGTGTGATGCACTGTGGTGTACTATGGCAAATCTACTACTGTATGTGGTATAGTAAATTTTTAGATGCCTTTTTCATTGATAGTTTTGGCCTCATTCCTACATTTATTTTCTGTTTTCCAGCTTACTTAATTCCCATATTAATTAAAAAACCCACACAATCAGCTGTTCAGTTCATTGTTTAATTGAAAAATGTAACTGTAGACTTACAGTAGACTACCAGACTGACAGAGCAGAAATATAAATCAATGAATGAAATGCTAGCCTGTATCTGTGCTATGTGGGTGGCTCCATCTGGACATACCAACTGCTCAGCTAGGAGTGTCTGTATGTGTCTGTGTGTGTGCATGTGTGTGAGATTATGTGAAGACATTAATAGTCTGTGAAATGATTCAGGATTCAGGTCTGTCTAACACATTCTAGAAGTTATTTGCCTTTAAAGTTATACATAATAAAATAAGTAAAATATGCATAATACATACAAGTGTGTATTTAAGTGTCTGTATTTTTCTGATTCCATTGTCAGACACCTAAGTAGTAAAAGTATAAATAGTAGAGTATAAAGAAGTGATTTGACTGAACATCACGTGTGCCAACTGTAATTCCTGAACATTTACCGTGAGACTTTACATCTAATTACTAGTTCATGCATACAAAGCAGGCTGACAAAATAAAAATTAGTACAGGTTACTGACTACAGTATTGTGTGATTAGCTGTATTAGCCGGTGGCAATGAAAAAATGGCTTCTTAACATTACAGCTACATAGCACAAAGTCATGCAAGCATACATGATGATTTTGAAAAACTGTCACTGCTCATTTTTCAGTGTGAAAGACACAGTTCTGTTCGATTAGAGGCCAAGATTAAGAGGGAAAGATGCGTTTTTAAATTTAGCCAGCTTAGTGTGGATGTAGCCTTAGTGTTTTCTCCAGCTCTCTAATTAGCTAGTGAACAGATCGCCTTACCTCTGTCCAGCTGGGTGAGTGCATGTGTGTGTGTGTGTATCCAGCTGCATGGTCTCTAGTCTCTTATCAGTGTGACCACTGGCCCGTAGTTAACAGCAACCATCTGGTACCCATACAGAGTTGGTTTTAGCTAGCAAGCCTGTCTGATCTTCAAAACGACCCAGGCCAAATCACTCTCCCTCTTTCTCCCTTTTCCATCCCCCCCTTTGCTCTTAAAGGTCTAGTGTGTAAAATTTATGGGGATTTACTGGCAGAAATGGAATATAGTATTCCTAAGTGTGTTTTCATTAGGGTAAAATCACCAGAAAATAAGAATCACGTTTTTGTTACCTTAAAATTAGACATTTATATCTACAGAGGGTGTGGGTCCTTTCCTGTGGAGGTTGCAATGTTGTACTTGTTTCTATAGCGGCCCAGAATGGAGACACTAAACACTGGCTCTAGATATGGTCTTTTGCATTTTTGTGAGTTTTGCTGCCACTGTAGGTTATCCTACATGCTTGGAACTGGAGGGAGAGGCGAGGTGTTTGCAATCTCCAAGCTCACTGCTAGACGTTACTAAATCCTACACACTGGTCTTTTAAGGCTTTATCTTCCTTCCCTCTCTCTTCCGCTTCTTTATGAATGTATAAGCTTTTTTTAGGCCTTCTGACCATTCTCTCCCTTCCTTTCTTTCTCCTTTGCTCTAAATGTCTCTCCTCATATCAGCTTTCCCAACTCAGATAATTCAGGCTGGATTGTTGGCCATTTGGGCCACATAAAGAGGGACAGAATTTGCCTATAGCTTGGGTTGTAGCATATCAAAGTCCCACCATGTAATATGATTAACAAAAAAAACTTCCTGATTTGCTTGTACCAAGTGTACTTTGTAAGGAGAAGACATGGTTGCTGCCTTTTGAGATGTCGGGCTCCACACACTTAAAAAATCGCTTATTTAGTGAAATGAGAAAGGGTCATAAACAAAAATATCTTGATGTTGTCTGATGGATCAGTACTGTTTTTGAGGTTGTAAGCCAAAAAGTTGCAATTGATTGGAATCAATTAATTAGCATACATTAGAATACTGTCTTTGACTTTGAGCTGTTATCATTTAGTCTACATCCTGTGAATGTTGCTTTCTTTAAGCTAATGCTATGGTTTACAGTTTACAGGTGTTGACTGAAATGGTTTACATTTGAAGAGATGTAAAATCAGATGTTATTGTGCATGGATTTACTTGTTGAGAAAAAAATTCAGTCCTTCTAGTACTCTAGTACTGGTCAGCTCATATTGCAGATATATACAGAATATAATATATATGCTGCAGGCTTATAGGAGAGGATCGTATTGCTTCATGCTGCATTGATACCATTATTATTGATAGTTTCAGGTTGCAGCAAATCATGTCACTTTTCTACCACCTTTATTTAATCCTGTGGAGAGGATGGGTACATAGCCTGCTGCTTTTTGGGAAAATTGTCTAGCAGGCTTATTTAGCATGTGAGTTTATTGCAAGATTAGCCAAAAATAAGCAGTGGTCACTCACACAGGATGTTTTGTTCTGCAATATACTGTACAACTTGACAAGTATCTTTTTTGCGTTGTGTTTCTAATAGATTGATACATCAACCTTTTAATCTGCTGTCCTTTCAAAGTCCTTTCTTTCAAAAGCTTTCAAACAAAATGTGTGAGCACACACACAGACAGACACACACTCTCTGTGTCAGCACAGTGTGACATTCCAAGGAACAGTCTGGAAGGGGGTTGAGGACAGAGACAGACTTGGCAACTTGACATCAAATTGCAATACTATCTCCCTCACCCTCGTGCACACACACACACACACACTCACACACACAAAACTATCACCTCTGTCACAAATGTCCCGATAGACTATTGAGACACCAGTTCCCACAGAGAGCTGAAAACTAAGTTTTGATAGGAATGAAAAGTAGTCAGTTCTTAGTTACAACCTTACACGCATATCGGGAAAAATATTTTTTGTACAGTGGTCATCAGTCACTTGATAGATATAGTTTGACGGTAGTAAGGCATGAATCGACACCAAGTAGGTGTAAGAGATGAACAACATCGCAAATTTGCCAGATTTGCTCTTGTTAGTGCTGCCTACTTGCATGCCAGATTTTTAAAGAAGGCATCAGTTTAGCATCATTCATATACAGATGCACTAAAGAGTGGAGCTTATAGTGTCTGTGAGTGCATGTGTTTGTGTTTTCTACTGGTTTTAAGTGTTGGTGGTGCAGGGGTAATTACAAGCCTCCAAAACAACCATGTCACACAGCAGCTATTTCTACTGACAGCCAGCTATGCCACTACACACACACAAAGAAGCACTCTGGCCTGGCAGTGAAGCAAATGAAGCTTGTGTGTGTGTGTGTGTGTGTGTGTGTGTGTGTGTGTGTGTGTGTGTGTGTGTGTGGGGTAGACAACTGGGGCTGCCAATGCAGCTATTTCTATCCAGGGGTCACTTGGTACTAGACAGAGTAGACGATGTGTGTTAGCAGCCACTTTATCCTGAAAGCAACGAAACACTTTCCACAATCAGGGCAGATTGGCGAGATATCCACCAGCATCCTAACCTTTAACACCTCCTCTGACAGCAGCTTGTGGGTGATATGGTTGAAATCAATATCATGATCAATAAGAATATTTTTCATAATAATCATTGTATCAAAATATGAGTTGACTGTGTGTTGTCTGTGTCAGAATCAGTCACTTTACACAATGCAGAAACAAAAAGGTCCCAACCATCTAACACTAAAAAAGCACAAACGAGGCTTTAGCCGGCACACGAAATACATACATAGGCCTATATATTTTGTTTCCACAGTATCTGGCAGCAGTGAGGTAGAGGCCACATTGACTAGCTACCTGCTGTGAGAGGGAAGAACACACAAGTCTTTTATGGAATATGGTTCTTTGCTGAATCGTTTTAATTATTAAAAAATGTGAATAGTTTTAGTTGCAAGTAGGGCTGCACGATAAGGTTAATACAATCATATTGCGATTATTTTGACAGGTATTATGATTGTGATGTGATTCCCAGTCAGTAAGAATTATCAATTTTCCATCACAATTTTCATTTTCACTGAAAAGAAAAACTATTAAAATCATGATGCTGTGACATTTGTTAAGGTCTGTACCAAATAAATATTTTCTCACATCTGAAGAACAAGATTTGAAGGCCAGTGCATCTATGCAGCACTACAGTACCTCATTATAATGCTGTTTTGTCACACATTTTACCTTTACCAAAAAATTCTTGCATTATTGCAGTTTCGATAATAATTCAATCAATTGTGCAGCCCCAGTTGCAAGGCTCAGTTAACTGAATTTTTTGGTCATTTATGCTCTTGGCATGAGACTTCCTGTACTCACATCTTGAGTATTGCTGACATCTGCAGACAGATTTCTCTTGTATGTTCCAAGTACCCTCTTTCAAATATGACCCCCTGAAAGGAAATGTGCCATTCAGTGTAACTCTATTCAAATGGAAATAAGGGTATTGCAATAATCACACAAAATCTGACTTCAGTGTGAGCTGCAGTTTAGCCTGTCTAATACACCCATAATGGCACACCTGTGTATATAGCCAAGAGCAGATTTTGTTTTTCTTAAATGCCTCCTATCAAATCCAGGAGTGTGGGTGGGGTAGTGGCAAACGAATAATCAGCTGAAACCGAACTCTTCCTTTGACAGCATGGGCTGGAACTCTACAGTATTTTTCTAATGAAAAAAAAAAAATCATTTGCCAGCCATGTGGCCTCCCCATGGCACTGTGGCATCTATCCATCTATCAGCCACACCCTCTGGAATAACAAGCAGCCGTAGTATGGGAGAAGTGGGCAGATGGATGGATAGGATGACTAAACAAGTCAACGCAGGAATGAATGAACATTATGGTGTTGTGTAACAGTAAAGTCTTTTATGGTTTGTAGTAGCCACACCCTCTGCAATAACAAGCACACAGAATGAAAGAGGAATGGATGAATGAATGGATAGAGGAAAAAACCGAGGTTGTAATGGGCTCAGTGGGATTGACATTAAATTATACATTGTTGAAAGATGCTGCAAAGTTGGAATTTGCTATCTAGAATAGCTTAATTCACTGTCCTTCTGTATCTTTCTGTGCTGTGCAGAGTTTGCCTCTGTTTTGCCTGCCTTTAACTGAGTAGTCAAAAGTAGCAGAGTGAGCTAATTCAGGTCTTTTGGAAGAGCAGGACAGATGCAGATGGTCTTTAAACCAGTTCTCAGACTAACTGTTCATAATCACATAATGACTGAGACTAAAAGATACTAATAAATGGCATTGACCCCCAAAATCGGTAGGGCTCTTGTTGTTAGGCCAAATCAGCAGCCTCTTGCACTTGTTTTGTCCAGCCTCTGACAGAGTAAAATACAATTCTGAGAGTGAGTGGGTGTGAGTGAGTGACAGCTCTGTGTGTGTGTCTCTGCATGCAGCAGGGACTGTGCTGACAGCAGAATGGCTTGCTCTGTTGGAGGGGATTCACACTTCACATCAGATCATCACAACCAAACTCTCTAACACAAGCACACACACACACAACTGTGCACACACAACACCATGCACACACAAGCTGAGAGAGTATCATTCTTGGTCTGATTTACTGAACAGAATGTCACAAGAACTCCACACAGTTTCATATAAGATCTATCTATGCCCACTTTCTCTTTCTCTCAGAAACACACGCACGCACACACACACACACACACACACACACACACACACACACAAAGCGAGTAGTGCTTCAGTCCCACAGAGAACCAGCTAGTCATACTGAGCAGCCACACAATACTTGTGTCAATCAACGTCAAGTCCCTGCTTAGCTGTCAAGCCTGAGGCCTTCCAGTGGACAGCTAGTTAGCCTGTGTGAAGGAAACTGACACTAGCCTGAAGCACATTTACAGGCTGCAGCTCAAACTTCCCATCACTTCTCTTGACCCGAATATGTGTGCAATTCGTAACTCAGTGTTTCCTGCTGATTCCCACAGTTTTCAGCCACAGTATAGAGAGCAGGGTCACTGAGGGCTTGTTACACATGTTTCATTTAAAAAGTCCTGCTGCCACCCTTTTTTCTTTAGCTGCAAAGTCACTTTCAGCCACTCATTGTCAAAACTGTTCATTCAAAGAATATTTTCCTGTGGATGATTGGATCACCACTAATGATTTCTGTACATCCTGTTCTAGCAACTGTTATTATTTTAAAAGCTTTACATTAAATTTTTATCATTTTCGTGTCTTTCAGGTGGGACCAGAGACATTGGATCAGCGTTGACCAGGATGTGCATGAGACATCGCAGCATAGAGGCTAAACTCAAACAGTTCTCCATGTAAGCAACTACACACCATGTATCGGTGGGGTGTTCTACCCCATTCTTCATTCATTTGCCAACATGCTAGACCTGATACAGAACTACATCCCTTGTGCCAGTTTAGTGAAAGGTTGGCAGGGATGTAAGAAGGGAGCAGCTGTTTCATTGGGGTTATTGTTTCAGTAAGACCCATCATAGTGGTTTGTTTCCAAAAAGAGAATATTAATAAGGAGTTCATATGTTCCAACAAAACCTCCCTTAAACGGACACTCAAACCCTGCTTATTTCCAAGTGATGCAACAATCAGTTCTGACCAAGGAAACAAAAAAACTTTCTTAACTTTTTAACTTTTTGACCTGACAAAAATGTTCAGACCAGACTTTTCAAATTTTCAAAGATAAACATCTAATTGGTTTACTTCCTTTTGCAGTGTGTCCTATATTAGTAACTCAGTTAGTGGACTTTGAACCTCACTGTTTCCATGACAGTGAAACTCCAATAAAATGTTCTGTATTTGAATCGTTATCTCACCATATTCTCCATGTCTTGACATTTTGTGTGTGTGTGGGTTAGAATGCCCCCTTGTTGTGGAATGCTGGGAAAGAGACGATTTGTCTGGCAACCCAAGCATCTATAATGTTTCAGTGTAGCCACACATACACACTACATCTCTCTCTCTCATTCACAACACACACACACGCACACACACTACACTACACTACTCTACACACTACGCAGACAAGGGGCTCTCTAATTTCGGGTGGCATTTCAGTAGAGATTCCTCTTGGATCTCCATAGCAGGGGCTGTACACGGGGGGACTGTGGCCACCGCCCACCCACTGACACACACACACACACACACTTGAGACAAATGTCTGCAAGAGGGAGATGTCTAATTTTAGTTTCATGTACTAAGCCTGCAGCTGCCTACCTCTCACACTGGCAGCCTCTTAAACACACTCACAAATTCATCCCAAATACAAGACACAGGGCACAGTTGGGTAATGATTGACAGACATGACTGCACA
>JAJHUR010133460.1:0-14593 GCA_027495735.1 Lutjanus campechanus | reverse complement strand
TTCTCCTCCTCTTTCATCTCTCTTTCTTCTGCTTCATCTAGTTTTCTTTCTTTCTCTCCATGTCTCGCTCTTCGTCCCTTCCTCCTCCTCCTCCTCCTCCTCTCCTCCGTCTCCCTCCATCATTCGGGTGGAGGGCTGTTTAACAGCAGCTGAAGGATTGAACCTCCTCTCTGCTGGAATAAACTAAAACCAGTCAATAGGACGTTAATGGAAACACAATTTATGACTTTAATTTGACCGAACAGGGTCAAGCTTGTGTGTGTGTGTGTGTGTGTGTGTGTGTGGCCTATTAAAGGTCAGTCAAAAACCATGAATTAACAAGAACACACACACACACTCACCTGTCTGTCCCTCTGTGTTTAAAGTAGCTGAAACTAAATGAAGCTTCAAACAAAGATGGATATTAATTATAAATCTGCAAAGCACCAGTTTTGTGATTAATCGTTTAGTCTTTTGACTCATTTTATCAGAACAACAAAAACAAACAAGACTAAGAGACATAAATGCCATATTTATTATCTCGCGTGTGCACATGATTAACAGACCAGGGGCCTGTCTGCAGCTGATCTCGTGTATTATTGGACCAAACTTTTTTTTTATGGCTCTGTGTCGATGATTTCTTGAATTTTGGCACAAATGTCCACCTGGACTCCAGTCTGAACTGAGTAGATTTTGGTGGTTAAAGGTCAAAGGTCAGGATTTATACCATGGATCATAACGTTGCTGATCTTGTTTGCAGTTTGAGTTTTACAGACGTCTCTTTTACGGTCTTCTTTTGTCTCGTCACTTATTCTACTGTTGTTTGTGTGTCTGTTGGGATGTCGTGTAAAACCAGAATGCGATGATTTGAAAATCAATTTTGACTCGTATTTATCTGAATACATTTTTTATTGATGTCTTATGTTGCGTCCCAACTCTTTTGGAATCGGGGTTGTACGTTCTTCACAGCACAGTTTTCCACTTCAGTCCATCTCAAATGAACTGAGGCTGGTTTATCAATAATGTTCTTTCTCTTAATCTTTTTATTTACTCTTTATTTACAAAAAAACACTAAATTTGATCAGTTTGAGCACTAAATATTTTGTCATTTTAGTTTTTAATACAGGGAACTGTTCTGATAAACAAAATAAAATCTAACATCAGCCTAATTAAAATGATCTGACAGTATTTAAAGTGTTTGCTGAACAGTGTTTCAGAGAACAACCTTTTTATTTGTCTTTGTGAGAAATGAGAAAACTGCTAATTAGAAAGCAAATATGTGTAAGGCCAAATGTTTTGTATCATTTTCTGCAGCTGAGTTTGCTGTGCAGTGACATGAAGTTATTTATTTATTCTACAGTGCAGAACACAAGAACTCATCCAGCACTGATGGGGGACTGTTGGTCGACACGTTAACCGGATATTACACCTAATTAAACCAGTAGAACACGAGGTCGATTCACTCGTCACCCTCTCGTTTGCATCTAACGACACCGTCAGCACCAACGGGGACGTCGCAGGGACGCATCTCTTCGCCTTTGGGTTTAATTTCAGCTGATTCGTCTGCTGAAGAGCCAAAAACTCTCCAGCTGCGGCTCACCAGGAAATGCCTTTTTTAATCTTATCTTGGCGACGCTCAGAGCGTGCGCCCCTCCTCTCTCCCTCCGTGCACTTTAACAGCTACAACACCAAACAAGATGTGATATCACCCGACAAGAGAGGGCGTCATGGTGAGCCTGGATGTGCCGGAGCAGGGAGGGAGTCTGGGGAAAAAAAGGGCTGCTTTTCAGGAGCTTTGATGCCAAAATTTAGGCAGTGAAATATTCTGTAGTGGAGAGGAATCGTGGCTGCTGAGGGTCTGATGTAGAAAAAATACAAAACCTAACTTTAAAAATGTGTAAAACATCAATAAAAACAGAATGCACAAAACTTTTCAACCCATATTCAAGTGAATACAGCACAAAGACAAGATACTTACTGCTCAAACTAATAAACTTTATTTTTAACTAACCTTATACGAGGTTTGCATGTTTTGCATGAAAACGTCTTTCCAAATTATTCCAAAAGTAAAGTGAGAGCTGCTCTTGAACCACGTGGAGAACACGCATGGTTTCTTGTCGTATTCTTTTCTGTAATTTGCTCATTTGTTGTGGTATTTTTTAATGTTTTAAATGTGTCTTTATGTGTTTAGCATTTTCAGAAATTCTTTTGCTTTGGCAGTTTGTGTTATAAAGTGTTACATCATGTCAAAACAACACGTTGAATGGAACTGAAGTTGAAAACACTGTGAAGTTTTTACCCCGGCGGTCAGAATCATTGTCTGTGCTACTGGCACTGAATAATACAATTTTAACACGCTAAATTAATTTTTATTTTATTTTATTATTATGTGTTTTAATATCTTTTTAATTGGATTTTTTAATGCAATGCAATGCAATGACTAAAAATTGTGACTTTTCAGCTGGAAAACACAGTGAAACCACAGCATTCAGACTGAGCTGCTCCCAAGTTCAAATGTGACCACAGAACCACAGAAAATGAGTATTTACATTTGTTTTTCTGAGGGTATGTCCAGACGTTCTCTGATAGAAGGTCACTAGAAGACCCCAAGAATTCCCTGCTTGAAGCATAAATACGGCACAGCGCTCTGTCTGCGCTGTGGTGGAAAAACAGGTCACACAAATTTCTATATTCTGGCTTTATTTTATGTATAAAACCTGCATATTGTCAGTTTGTGCAGATGTCTGGTGCTGGTGCCAATTAAATCCCCAGTCTGTTCTGAGTGGCTTTGTCTTTATATGGGAGAAGAGTGGTAGGTGCTTCCTTTCAACTCAGACTGTCATTGGCTGTTGTGGACTCTGGACGAGGCATGAAAGCTCCTATTGGCTCAGGTGAGGCGTCAATCAAAAGTTCAGACAGCAAAGAAGAGAAACAGGTGCTGTAATGATGTCTGAACACAGACAGAGATGATTGAAGTGGAGGTTTGCAGCTTCCGCCGGCTTGTTTTTGTGGATTTATTGATGGAAATTGTGTGTTTTGGACTAAATGTGTCACTGAATTAGATCAACTGGACATTTGGGGTTAAAACGACCGTTTTTGTTGAACGTCATTGATATTTGACTGACTGGGAGAGACCTGAAGACGACATGCAGTAAGTGCCTCAGTGTTGTGTTTCTCACTGTATCGATGGAATCAACCAGGGTTGCCAGGTTTGGGTTTTTCCAGCAGAATTGAGCTACTTTTGAAGTGTTTCTGCTGGACAAATTTTTCTGGGGAGACTTATTTTCATGCATTAATAAAATCTATGAAGACACAGCATTTTTTAAACACTTAAATCCTACCAAACTGACACACAAATACTCCGCTCTCCGCCTCCTGGTTTTATTTGCTGTTTGGCTTGTTTTGAGCTGGTTTCCATCTGCCAATTGGGCCGATTTTGTCACATAGACCTGGCAACCCTGATCTCAGCTTTCTGGCAGCGAATCACATGAATGTACATCTTTATTTTGGCCAATATAAGGGGAAGTCTAAACATCGTACAGCAGGTTTTGTGCATTTTTATGGAGTATTCATGGATCTGATAACACATTTTTACACCTATATTATCAGCATGTTTTGTTAGTTTTAGATTTTGAAGCTTTTAACACGTTTAAAATTGTCTGAAGTTGTGAATTCTTGTCTGGGATAAGCCACAGCGTTCTTCTGGCACAGCGTTTAGAAATTAAAAGTGCAAACAAAGCATTTCATAAATGAGAAAGTGTATTTTACATCTGTCTGCTAGCAAGCGAGGCTGTTAGCGGAGTGTGTGTATATGCAAATTAGACTGAATTCTTGGTAGTTAACTGATTAATGGTTAATTGTTCGGCTAATGCTAATATTAGCATGTCGCTAACATGTCTTTACCTGTTCGTCTTGCTAATATAAATTCATTCTGGACTTTACTTGGTGGAAAACTACTTGAAATGTACTGACCACATTCATTGTCTGCAGAGGATGAACTCTTTAGATTTGAATGACAGTTCCACACTATGAGGTGTAATTCTGATTGCAGACTGTAGAGGGCGCTGGCAGGGCTTTAACATCATGAGTATGTGAGTTTGGTTTTCTTTGACCCTGAGCAGACCGTGATGAGGAAGGTGATGTCAGGATAAGGATCCTCTCTGCAGATCTGCTGAAACCAGACAAAATTAAAATGCAAGCTCAACACTTTTTTTTTTTCAAACTTTAGTCTGCTGCTTTGTTTTTTAATGGTTTGTTTCTATTCTATTTATTCTTTCAGATCTTCACACGATGCTCCCTTTTTATTTACATGACTGCTTTTATGCGTGTTGCGTCTCGTGGCTTTTGTTCATTATTCTCTGTTTATTTGATCTCTTACATGAGCTTTATTGTTCTATGCACCAGTTCAACAGCTCATATTTGATAAATGTTGCTGAATAAACATGATTGATTAATTTCTCTGTATTTACACACACACACACGAGATGAGAAAGAAAAATAAAAGAGACAACACTGTTATTTTATCTCTAATTCTCTGTCTGGCTCAGTAAATCTCTTTTAAGAGGAGTTATAAAGCTACCCGACCACATCTCTTATTAACCTGCACTGTGTGTGCGTCTCTCTGTGTGTGTCCTCTTATCTTCTGTGGGAGCCTGTTTTACACCTTCACAGTGAGGACGTTTCCGACAAGTGAGGACATTTCGCCTGTTCCTCATTTAAGAGCTAAGACTCGGTTTCAGGGTGAAGTTTATAGTTACATTTAGGTTTATAGATGAAAGTCTGAACTGCACCAACAAAAGGTAAATTAATATAAGATTAGTTATTCAAGTTTAGCAGGTTAAAAATGAGGAAGAACAGATTTATAATGAAACAGGGCTTTGACAAAATAATGAAAGCTAATCTTTGTTGAGTATATCCAAGTTTAGTGATGTAAACCAAAATTAAATTGAGTTGAATCACTATGGAGATACTTTTTTTTTTACCCAAATGAAAAGAAATAAATGAATAAGAAATGAATTTGAGTGCTGTCTGGACCTAAAAGAAAGACGGGATAAAAAAGTTAACTTCAGGCTGCTCTGCGCTAACAGAATGTGACATTGTTTGCTAGCTAGCCAAAAAGTTCACAAAACTTCACATTGTTTGCTACATAGCTAAAAAATAAATAAATAAATTGGCCACAAAGTTAACAAAACATTGCATTGTTTCCTAGCTAGCTAAAAAAGTTAACCAAATGTTACATAGCTTGCTAGCTAGCTAAAAAGTTATGAAAACCTTACATTGTTTGCCAGCTACATAGTTAACAAAACATGACCTAGCAAAAAAAAAAGAACAAATAATGACAATGTTTGATACTAAGCTAAAAAATTAAAACTTAAATTGTTCAGTAGCTGGCTACAAAGTTAACAAAAGATTGCATTGTTGCTGGCTCGCTAAAAAGTTAGCAAAATGTTACTATATTTGTTACCCAGCTAAAACGTTTGCAGAATGCTACATTGTTTGTAAGCTAATTAAGAAGCTAACAAAGCCTCGTTAGCCTTCTCATGATGGCTCAGAAAAAGAACAGATGCATCATTAAACTCAGTTGGCTTGGGTTTGTCCCTTAACTTTCTTCATTCGACTCACTCCCTCTCTAAACAGCAGCCATATTAAAAGTTAAATCTCCTCAATTGTAAGTTTAAAGTTAATAGTGACATTTTAAATTTGAGTTTGAAGGTTTGGTGCAACAGAATTAAAATTAATCCAGACTCAGAGTGAAAACTGAATGTAATCTTTCTTAATTTTAAGTTTAAAAGTTTGCGGAGACATAATTTAAATTTATACTATGATTTAAAACTGAATCCTTGTTGGTGTAACTCAGCCTAAATGTTTATGTTTGAGTCTCCAGGTAATACAAGTCAGTGTAATGCCCTCCGAGGTGACAAAGACAAGTTTGGTGCGTGTGTGTTTCTGCTGCAAGTTGCTGAGCTCAGCATCGAGCGGAGACGGATCAAATGGTAGAATTAAAGAGGGGAGGGATACAGAATGACAAAATGAAGACAGAGTGTGTGTGGGGAGGTGTGTGATGACGGGAAGAGATAGCTGAATAAAAAAAATGTGAGCATTAAATCATTAAAGGACACAGGCGCGCACATCAGCGGCTGACAGGATGAAATACAGATATGGAGGCTTGTGTTAGTTCAGGCTCATTCATCAGCTGCATGGAGACCAGCTGACTCGTAACATCCACTCATATTGATGCAGGTGTGCAGTTTGGTGCAGCTGTTGGAACTTTTCACTCATCGCTGCTCTGCTGAAACCTTCATATTTATATCATTTATTACTGAAGCTTCTGCTGATGAACCAAAATCTAATGTTCATGTGATCCCTCAGTGGTGGAAAGTGACTAAATACCCACTCATGTAACATAAATACAGTTTTGATGTACATCTACTTTACTGGAGTACTTTGATATTTTGCTACTTTATACTTTTTAACTTCAAAATTAACAAAACTTGCTAAAAAGTTAACAGAACGTGACAATGTTCGCTACTGAGCTAATAAGTTAACAAAACATTATATTGTTTGCTGGCTACAAAATCAGTGACACTTGTGGAAACCTTTTTATTAAACTGCACGAAAGTCAATGTCTTTGCTTTTATTTACTATCAGACTCTTTAATAAAGTTTGTGCAATACAGACTGGATCAGGGCTGCATGAAAATGATGTGATATTTGTTGGGGTCTGAAACAAACAAACATGTTTTCTTACATCTGAAGAACGAGACGTGTCGGTCAGAGCTTCTCTGCAGCTCTACGTCACTTTAATGCTGTTTTATGACACATTTTAACCTTTATCACAAAAAAAACTGCAGCCTCTGTGACTTGGATGTTGCACTTGACCAAACGATGTGATATCAATAATATTCCAATTAACTGTGCTGCCCTGGACTGGATATCTGTGGATGACTTTTCCTCCTTTTTTTTCAGCCTCAGACTCGCGCACATGCAACCCTGCTGCAATCTTACAGGCTGACATTTGTTACAGATTTTCTTCAGAGAAAAAAAAACTATTAATAATAGAAAACAACATATTCCAGATGAAACTGAATGTTTCTTTTCACTTGGCCACGGCTATGTATGCATGACAGGTTTACAGATTCAAAGTGGAAATCTGTAACATATTTACTGTAATAAATCATAAAACGGCCGTGATGTGTCATCAGAGATCAAGGAAACATGAGACGAGCTGCGCCCTCGAGATCAGGCAGCTTGGTCGGACAGTTTCCAGCAGACTTCTAGTCTGTTAGATCGTCTGTAGCCCACCTGTGGTCTGCAGACCACCTTCAGATAGTCAGAGCTGAAGAGATAAAGTGCATTCTTAATCACAGAAGAAAAAATCCTCCAACTGTCATATGATCCTCTGTTCTTTTGTCTGCAGAGTAAAGCACTTTGTAACTGCTTGTTTGATAAGAAGAAATTCTGCCCAAACCCGACCTGAACCCGTCCCTCATTAGCATATTTCAGCCCGAACTTGATTATAATAATGATAATAATACTACAGCCCAAACCCGACTTAAACCAATGAAACATGAGAAATATGGCCCAACCCAAACCCGACCCAAACCTGTCGGGTCCCGTAGGGTTCGGGCACAGATCTCAAGCTCTACCACAAACCAACGATATTTAAATTAGTATGGACAAGCAAAGAAAACAGAAATTATTCCCATTTAAGAAGCTGAAATCAGAGAATTTTGAATTTTTGTTCTTAACTGATGTTTGGACTGCACTACTCATTTTTGGATGCACAGTTTCTACGTATTTCTCCTTTAAAACAGATTCTTCAAGTGCAGTTTGTTGACAAAAATGCAATTTATTTTTTTTTTAGAAACTTTACATAAATATACAAAAACTTTTGTGCGTCTCATATCAGAACCACAAACACCATTATTCGCTTGAACAGTTTTAAATATTTTAAAGCTTAACTCGTTATTTCTGGCTGCTAGGGGGCACTGCTCCTCTGCTCCTCTGATCCTCTGACAGCTCGCCGAACAAAGAGCTGTAGGTCGTCTCGATCTCTGGTGTTTTGTAACAGTTCAGTCAAACACATGAAACATCATTAGATCTTTGAAACAGAGCAGCAACAGCAGCTCGCACACAAACGCACACACTCACACACACGCATGCACACTCACAAAGAGTTAGAAAACATGAATAAAACATGAGTCCAACATTATGTCCAGCTTGGACGGAGGACAAACAGAGGCCACTGGGAGCTCCAGTATGACAACAACAAACACACACACCAGATTTCTGACTGTGTGTGTGAGTGTGCAATGATACCTACTGTGTTCTTGTTTTTGTTTGTATTGCATGTTGTATTACTGTAATAGTTTGTGTTTGTGTACATGAGTGTGTGTGTCTGCCCCATGGGGCCGGTTGCCATGGGGACAGTGATAAGGGTTCTAAATGGAACTCAATAATTCATGAGCTCTTGATAAGATGCACAACATGCGCTCACGCGCACACACACGCACACACACGCACACACACACAGAGCAACATACACGCATACAAACACACACAAGCTGCACATTCAGATACAATACACGCAATTACGAGAAAACAAGATAGATGATCCTCTCCAGACAAACAAACACAAGGAGAAACTGCGCAGTGCAAACAAACACACACACACACACACACACACACACAAACGTATACATACAGATAGGCTTACTGGTGTGAACAGAGTGTGTTATGAATAAATGCTTCTCAAAACAGCTTCATGACACAAACTCTTTATGTAAATTTGATATGTCGACACCTGACTGATGTGATTCAGTACATAAGCTCGTGTCATGTTTTTCTTTCTCATATTTCATAAACAGACTCGCACACCTGTGCCTATGTCAGGAGTGTGCAAAATTAAACATGGTGTTGGATCTAAAAATGCAGACCGGGAGGGAATTAATGAAGAAACAGGATATACAAAAAAGCTTACGCACAAGGCAAAAGTCAAAAGTGAAAGGATTTGGGAAGGATTAAGGATCAAAGAGAGGGATGAAAGGGTCAAGGAGAAGGATGAAGGGGTCAAGAGGAGGGGATGAAGGGGTCAAGAGGAGGGATGAAGGGGTCAAGAGGAGGGATGAAGGGGTTGAGGAGAGGGATGAAGGGGTCAAGGAGAGGGATGAGGGGGTCAAGAGGAGGCATGAAGGGGTCGAAGAGAGGGATGAAGGGGTCAAGGAGAGGGATGAAGGGGTCAAGAGGAGGGATGAAGGGGTTGAGGAGAGGGATGAAGGGGTCAAGGAGAGGAATGAGGGGGTCAAGAAGAGGGATGAAGGGGTTGAGGAGAGGGATGAAGGGGTCGAGGAGAGGGATGAAGGGGTCGAGGAGAGGGATGAAGGGGTCAAGAGGAGGGATGAAGGGGTCGAGGAGAATGATGAAGGAGTCGAAGGGGGGGATGAAGGGGGTCAAGGAGAGAGATGAAGGGGTCAAGAGGAGGGATGAAGGGGTCGAGGAGAATGATGAAGGAGTCGAAGGGGAGGGATGAAGGGGGTCAGTTTGTCATTGAGCTGCAGGGCTAGGAACCTGTGGGGTGAGATGGAGGGCACATCTCAATGAGCTTTGGTGCCTTGTGCCCCTGAGGATGAAGGGGTTGAGGGGGAAGGATGAAGGAGTTGAAGGGGAAGGGTGAAGGCGCCGAGGAGGAATGAAGGGGTCAAGGAGAGAGATGAGGGGTCGAGGAGAGGGATGAAAAAGGATGAAAGGGAGGGATGAAGGGGCTCGGTTTGTCATTATGCTGTAGGGCTAGGAAGCTGAGGGGGGTGGGACTTGGGGCACATCTCGATGAGCTTCAAAGCCATGTCTCCTCGAGATTCCTATAAAAGACAGAAGTTACTCAAGTATTGTCCTTGATATGTTTGTCTTTGAGGACATCGGAGAAAAATAAAAATTATTCATATAAAAAGGGCAGGAAAAGGACAAAGACAGGAAGTAAGAAGTCAAGACACATAAAGGGAGACACAAATACACAAAATAAAACAGGAAATAACAAACAAAAAACCTTTGGTGTTATCGTCAGGTGACCTTCGTCTTTTAGTATCCTGGTTTTGATCTTATTCAGGATATGTTGTTTACATGGAACATGAGAAACCTGGTTATTTACTCCCTGTATACATGATTCAGTGCAGTATCCAGGTTTCTGTCTCTTGATCTCTCCCCATCTCAACCACTTTGTTCTGTACCAACAAACAATCTTCAGAAGCAAAGAAAAGATATTTACATGCCACAGTATCCTGGTTTCTATCATTTTACTCCAGGTAGCATATACATGTTTCTGAAAACCAGGATATGACGTTAAGATGTGCAGATCATAACCAGGATACTCATGGACATACATCAGAAGGGTTATACTTCATGAAAAACAAGTTGGCAAGGCTGCGCCCCCTTTTGACGGAACATCACAGTTTCATATAATTAGAGAGAGAAAATACTGAAAAGCTGCTGTTTAGTATGTTGTAAATAAATTAACATACAAAAACAGAGCAGAAGGAAAGTCTGCGCCTCCAGAGAACCGTAATCTTTAATTCGGCAATATGTCAATAAGCTTCTGTCATTTAAATTATGCCAAATAAATGAACTAGAATCAACTGTGTTAATCATCAGGGCTTTCAAACTGAGAATCGAGGCATGTAAGATACATGAAACTGATGTTGGTGACCGTCACTGCTGATGGAGAGCTAACGTTAGCTTGTGTGGGAGGCTGCTGGAGTTCAAACATCTCTGACTAAGATCTCAGTCCAGTTTAGATCATCAGTTGTCGATTGACTGCTTGTGTTATTTACAGACAACATGAAGCATAGCGACACCTGGTAATTCAATATTAGCCGTGTGTGGTTCAGTGTGTTGACTCATTGATCCACTCGGACAAGGGAAGACAGAAGGAGCATGACGGCCGACTGATCAGCTTCGGTTGATTAATGTCCACAGGATCGTTTGTTTTCTATCTCTCCAAAAAGAACCACACAACTCAAACCCTTCATCCCCTTGACCCCTTCATCCCTCCTCCTCAGCCTTCATCCCTCAAACCCCTCATACCTCACCTTTGACCCCTTCATCCTTCAAGTCCTTCATCCCTCACCTGTTACCCGTTCATCCCTCCCCCTCGACCCCTTCATCCTTCAAACCCTTCATCCCTCACCTTTTACCCCTTCATCCCTCCCTTTGACTCCTTCACCCCAAATTCCTTCATCCCTCAAACTCCTCATCCCACCCTTTGACCCCTTCATCCTTAGGGGGACAAGGCTCCAAAGCTCATCGAGATGTGCCCTCCATCTCACCCTGCAGCTCAATGATGAACGGACCCCTTTCATCTCTCCCTTCGACCCCTTCACCCCTGATCCCGTCATCCTTCCACTTCAACCCCTTCATCCCTCCCCCTTGACCCCTTCATCCCTCTCCTTTGACCCCTTCATCCCTCACTTTTGACTCCTTCACCCCTCAACCCTTTCATGCCTCTCCTCGACACCTTTATCCCTCCCCTTGACCCCTCCGTCTCTTCCATTGACCCCTTCATCCCTCCTTTCGAGCCTTCCATCCCTCTCCTTGACTTGTTCATTGCTCGCCCACTTCTCCTTTCAACCACTCTCCATCACCTAAACCCCTTCATCCCTCTCCTCGACCCCTACATCCCCCAAACCCTTCTTCCCTCCTCTTGAACCTTTCATCCCTCCCCTTCAATCCCTTCATCCCTCTCCTCAACTCCCTGATCCCATCCTTCCCAAATCCCATCACCAGTCCAATAAACTGCCTTTTATACTGAACATATGTTAGTGAAAGGGGGTGCGGCCTGACGTTTTGGCAGATTCCTCCTATGTGCCGGTCTGATGTATAAACATATGGTTAACATTGTGAAATGGTTGCAGTTTGGTTAGTTTTTGGCAACAAATCTTATTGATCAGGTATGAAAATAAGTACAATAGTTACGTAAGTTAAGTAGCTTAAGTTAAAATAAGTCAACATCGTGAATTAAAACGTTCAGAGGGACACTGACCGCGCTGTGAGAAGCTGTGTTTGTTTGGTCAGAATCACGCTGTCTGTTAAACTAACATCTCTGTTTCCTCTCTGATCTTTGGCTCTGTCTCATGTCCATTGATCATCTGATCACAGTGATGGAACTGAGCGACACAGTCCGACCAATCAATCCCCGATCCAGCCGTCACCTGACCGGCAGACAGACCCCGATCAGATCAGAGACGATCAATCGGCCGACCAATGAGGTCATCTGGCCCGGAGCGGGGGACAGCTAGCCAATGAGCAGGCTCGATGCTGGCCTGGGCTCCAATCACAGCGATTGATCAGGTGATTGATCATACTCTGAGAGAGATCCATCTGCTGAGGTGGCCAAGTTATTCCTCCTTTTTCTCGTCTTCTTAATCATTCCCCCCTTTTCTACCATCTTTCTTCTTCTCTTGTTTCGCTTCCTTGCTGCTTTTTCTCTCCCTGCTTTTCAGTTGTCAGTTTTTCCTTCTCTTTCTTTTTCTCCTTCTTTCTCTGACTGTTCTTCCTTTTATTATTCCTTCTCCTCCTCTTTACCCTCTTTTTATTCTCTTCTGCAAGCTCTATTTCTTTTCGTTTCGTATTCATCTCCCTTTTCCCTCTTCCTCCTTTTCTCCAGAAAAGTGTCCACCCTCACGGACTCTGAGACTCTGAGGCACGTTCCTGCATAAGTCCATGAGGGATTAGAACTGTCCCGCTGTCAAATCGTCATGTGCACGAGGGCTCTCTTGCACACATTTTGAGCCTTTTATGTACACTTTCCATAAGTCTGCATTTCTGCAGACACACAGCTCCTTGCACTGTGGTGTTAAACACTGGAGAAGAGGAGAAGAAAATGTTATTCAGAATGGAAATCCTCCTTATTTCCATTCATTTATTTATAGTATATAAGTGGTCTCTCAAGGATCGTGTTAGATATGGTAAACAACATTATTATTATGTATGTAATGAAATAAAAACCATTTACGATCCATAAAGATGTTATCTGGCTGATGTCGCTCAAAGCTGCTCCCTGGTTCTCATTCTGTGCTGCCTGCCAGACGTCGTCTTGTTTCTTTGTAGCTAATGTTATTGGTTGGACTGTTTAGCTAACATAGCATTATCAATATTTTTTGACTCATTTTGAATTTAGTGACAGTGTCTTAGAAATTAAGACGCTAACTAGAACCATATAATGTTCTCTGGCTTGTCCTCAGGGGACAGCCCTTTTTGGTTCCTGGTAGAACCTTAGGTAAAGGCTCCACTTACATAAAGGGTTATACCAAGAACCATCTGTGAAAGGTTTCACCCAGAAGGTGAGGGTGTGGTCTAAAAATGTTGAAAGGTTTAAAACAGCATGTTTCATTTCATCTCAATACTAAGTGCCTAAGGTGTGGAGAAAGGAAAAACCCCACGATTGTACGTGAGAGATGTTTTGGTATAACCAAGATAAATGTTGTCGTGTTCGGGTCCGTGCAGCCTCTCACGCTCATGCAGTTACCAGGTGACATCAGCTAAGTCCATGAGCGTTCAGAGTTTAAGGCTTTCGGGGGGACATTGGGATCGGGCCTGTTTCTCTCCTCGTTTCATTTTCTCTCCTCTATTCTTCCCGCACAGTTCTTGATTTAATAAAAACCTGTTATTCTCCTCCATCTACTCCATCTCTTCCTCTTTCCTCCTAATCCTCCCTCAGCAGTGGTAAAACTTGTATTTCTCCTCCGTCTCCTCTTCTTTACACAGTAATAAACCCTCCTCCTTTTAATCCCCGCTCCTCAAGTCCTGCTTCACTCTCTGCTTAAAATAAACTTTTCTTTTTCACCTCCTAAACCTTTTTCTTCTGCTCCCCCCCCTCTCTCCCGGCAGTGATAAAACCAGTATTACTCCTTCATCTCCTCCTCCTCCTCCTCCTCTGCTGACAGTGATGAAGAGTGTTTTTCTTCCTCAGACGGGCATTTGTCTCAGAGAGGCAAACTCCTTCAGCTGCTTTTAATTACTTTGTCGTTTGGATCCAGGAAACTTTAATATGGACACACACACACACACACACACACACACACACACACACACACACACACACACTTAAAATACTGATTGCTTTATTCACAAGTTGTCATTTACAGAGAATCTGTGAAGCTAACAGTTACAGTTTGTTGTGTAGCTAACATTAGCAGTTGGTCTGTGTAGGTAATATTAGCATTTGTTATGTGACGCTAACATTAGCAGTTGGTCTATGATGGTAAGGTTAGCTGTTGATCTGTATAGCTAACAGCTGTAGTTTTCCTGTGTAGCTAATATTAGCAGTTGGTCTGTGCTGCTAATTTCTGGTCTGGTGCAACTGTACTGACGTCAGAGTGGAAACTGTAGAAACAAAAGCTGTGAAAATTAGAAATCGGGAGAAAGGCAGGAGAATCGTGATCCCGGAGGAAATCAGGAGAGGGCGATGAAAAACAGGAGTCTCTTGGGAAAATCAGGAGTTGTTGGCAAGTATGGTAAAGACATTCATGAAGCTTCCTTGCATACGTTTATCAAACACACCGACTGTAAGTGTTACCACCTGCAAATGAGTCATCCTGTGGCTCATTTGCAGAAATCTGTCACTA
>JAJHUR010133458.1:42619-57255 GCA_027495735.1 Lutjanus campechanus | reverse complement strand
AAGAGACAGGACTGTGTGTGTGTGTGTGTGTGTGTGTGTCTGCAGGATTTACATCCAAGTCTGGCTGAAATCACGCTGCTGTGTTAATAAAACAAGTGTAGACACATAAACGAATCCGGGCTGTCGTTTCTGCGGTGGCACCTCAGCGGAAAGAAATCCTGTCAAACCAGTCACATGATGAAAATACAGACGTCAAATGGCATCAAAATAACGTCAGGGTGCAACTAACAATTATTTTCATTTTTGATTAATTGATGATCAATCGTGTCGTCTAAGATGTCCAAAAACATTGTGAAAAGTTCTCATCACAATTTCCAAAGTGATTATTTTGTCCAAAACCCAAAGACTCTTGATTTACTGTATTAAATGATGAGACAAGCAGCAAATCCTCACATTTAAGAAGCTGGAAACAATTCATAACTGACCAATTTGCGACTAATCGAACTTCTAAATGATATTTAGCGGAAAATGGAACGTAGAAGTATCCACCCTCTGCTCTGGAATCAGTTTTGCTGTCCTAAATCTCCGTTATTATTAAGTCGTCGTGTTTTAATCACATTGACTGATGGAGAACAATCCATCAAGTGATCAGCTTGCACGGAGCAGCAGCTGTCACTCTGCAGAACGTTACATTAGCAAAATAAAACGATGAATATCGCCCCCAAAAAAAGCGATCGGCTTGGTACTACCTGCCCAAAACTTTACCGACTTTTATTAAATGATGCATTTCTTCATATGGACCAAATCGCAGTGACATCACGCTCACAACAATTGTAATTTCCGAGTAGAAAACTGTTGGTTGCTTTGAATTACAAGGATATACAAAATCGGTCAGTCAGTTTCAGCCGTATCTGAAATGTTCAACATGCTCAGACTGATCTGATGTTTCTCCTTTGCTTAATTTATTTGCTGTGTTGCTTCGGTAGCGTCTTTGATAACCGTCCAATCACCCGTCAGGGAATAAAACGTTATTTTATGATAGTTTCACAGCGGTTATGCACAATCCTGAGAGTTTGGTTTGAATACAGTCTAACTGTATTTAGTTTTGAGTAAATTCAAGCTTTACCTAACGTTAGTGAAAGCATAAAACATATATTTCATATGAATTCTTTGTTCTATTACAAAGCAAAGAATCGTAATTGACCCATTTTTGCTTCCTGCTCCAGTACTTATGTCTGTGTACTCAACCTTGAACCTATTTTTCAACTATTGATCAATCTGGCAATAATTTTTCCGCTAATCGATTGGTTGTTTCGTCCATGATCAAAATGTTGATCAAAATCCAAGTTGACATCCTCAAATACTCACATTTAAGAAGGTGAAATCAGAAGAATTTAGACTTTTTTTGTTATTGGAGCTCAGAGTGAAAATGGGCGGGACTTCCTTAGACTCATTTCCTGTTGGGATTGTGGACATCAGACAGAGACAGTATGTTAACCTCCACGTTCTCACCTTCAGTCCGTCATTATTAACCCAAACATCTCTGATTCCACCATCAGAATCAGTGTGTTCAGCCGAGAGAGAAACTGGCTTTAATTTCAACTCATTTCAGATTTTCTTAACGCCTCTAAAAGGCCCAGAGGACAATTAGAAGTAATTGTTCTTTTTTAGCTGGCAAACCCTTTGTGTGCAAAAGGCCTTGTGGGTTTTTATTGTTTAAGGCTGAATTTCTTCCTGCCATGAGCTTCTAGCTGTGATGAATTAACACAACAATGATTTAGGCTCTATTGGATGTTACTGAGGAAAGAATTTGTGTTACTTCTTTTTAAAAGATTTTTTTGGGGCTGTAATTTATTTTTCAAACACAAAATGTCTTCAAACTAATGAAATATACAGTTATTAGTGAAAAATGTCAGTTTGGGTACCAGCAGACTGACTGCACACGACTCTACGACAGGTCTGCACCACACGGAAACTGTGTTTGTTTCTAAAATAAAATTCAAAATGTGAGAAAATTGGTGAATGCCACAAGTTCTCCTAAATCACTCGTACACACCACTTAAGAACAAATCTGTTCGTACAAGCGGTTCTTGCGTGAGACCCGTTGAACAATAAACAAACTGCTTTGCAGCTGCAGATTATTATTTTTTTGCAAATGATGGCTGAAATAAGAAATAAGAGAAGGAATTATAAAGAAAACTGCAAGCAACACCCCCAAAAAATCCCAGTGTCAGTGGGATCGTACTTTCCAAGAGTATTCATAAGAGGTTCTCATGTTCTCAGGAAGATTTCCCTCCTATTTTTTAAGGGTGTTAAGTGTGTTGTTCCATTTGTTGTTCAATAGTTGTTAGAACAAATTAAACGTTGAGGGTCTTTGTTGGTTCCAGTTGAGCGAAAATGCACTGCATCTTAATTTAGACCCTGATCCCTGCAGTGGAAACGCACTGGAGTTCCTCCAGAAGGTTCCTGTTCCCCGGAGGACAGTTCCTGCCATGGAAACGCAGCTTAATGAAGGAAAAAAAATCCATTCATTTTAGGTGACCTATGACCTTACATTTGTGGTCAATATCAGCGACTAAAAGACTGATCACACCGGTTCTTTGTTCTGTCAAGTTAAAATTTAAATTTACAATAAATCCGGTGCACAGTGTTGTTCAAACTTCTCATGAGTCCGACGTGAGAGGGGGAGTTAAATGACCCTCCACACACACACACACACGCTGAACACACACACTGAACACACACGCTGAACACACTGAGAGCTGATAGATAGTAATTGAAGGGAGAGCCTTTCTAGACCTCATTAAACAGAAACGTCTCCCGCAGCTGTAAAGAACGGGAGGGGGGGGTTAGATCCGGCTTCCTCCAGTACACATGACACACTCAAGTATGCACACACACACACACACACACACACACACATAATTAGAAGAGTAGGTGGTGTTAGACGAGCTGCTGCTGACGGATTTATTAAAGGATAAACCTCAGTCTGTAACGACCATGTTGCTGCACTGATGGAGCTGCTGTTGACATGTTCGGTTTGACATCACGACAAACGTCTCAACACAAAAAAAAACACAACACCTGTCACGTGTTACAGGTGCTTCTGTGTTTTGTTTTGTGTTTTTTCCTCATTGAGAACCGTTGATATTGTTGCTGATATCGATAATTAAAAGGACATTTTAAAAAAACATTTGATGCTGTAAATTAAATGGAGGATAACGTCAAAGCCGCAGCAGAACTCGCGTGTGATTAAGTTGACCTTTAATGACTGTAGAGCTGAAACATTTAGTGGTTTTTTCAGTTATTCAAACAGAAGCTAAAAGGAGAACTTTGGTATTTTTCTACTTCCCCATGTGAACAAGTGTATATTGTCCTAATAATATAAATAAGAGGCACTGGGAAGCAACAATATAACTATGAACTCTGTATAAAAGTGTCAAGTGTTCGTAAGTTGTAAATATTACAAATAATGCAAAGGAAATAAACACTGCCTGGCCAAAACAAAAAAGTCACCCACCTGGATTTAACTAATCAAACATCAGGGTAAGAAGAGAGGTGGATGAAGTGATGCTCCCATCATGCCTAGTGCCTACTGTACAATGTGATGTCACTGTGAAGATGACCTTTGACCTTTTGGACATAAAACGTCACCTCATTATTTTAGATATTTGTGGGTAATCTTGTCGTAATTAGCGTATAAATTCTTGAGTTATGGCCAAAAATAATGGATTCGTCCTCGAGTCCAAGTGGTCGTTTCCCTCACAGCGTTCTTAAAGGGATAGTTCACCCAAAAATGAAAATTCGGTCATTATCTGCTCACCCTCCTGCCGATTGAGGCTCAGGTTTATTTTGTTAGTCGGCAAAACGCTGCTGGAGTTTCACAGGAAAACAGTGTTGCAGAATCTCCCAAACAATGGAAGTGAACGGTGAGTGACGGTGTGACTTTAGGAGACTTGGATCACACCAGACGAGCAGTAATTTTTTCTGTTTTTTGTCTAAAATGTCTCTCTTGAAAGTAAAGGTTGCTGACCCCTGCCCTCGTGGGAATAATAAAAATCTATTGAGTTTTGAGAGGGAGTTTGGCGTCGTGTTTTTAATGGCTCACCATGGATTTTGTGCTTTTGCTCCATTTGCATTGAGAGAGAAAGTAGCGAGCCTGTTTCCACACTTCCTGCATGTTGAATTCGAGGTTCTCGGAGGTGTTAAGTGGTAAAAAAAAAATGAGTCTGTTGAGCTGCACTGGTTGGAAACAGCAGGTCTACTGTCACTACATTACTGTATACAAGTGGTGCCCAGGTGTGAAGTGTAGCGTGCAGCAACAACTTGACACAGATGTTTGACTGCAAACAAAAAAAAAAGGATGATGTGATTTCTAGCTGGACTTTAAGCACCAGTATGACCGTGTAGCTGGCCTGTTGCACTGTGTTTTATTAAGACGATCGACCATTCAGTGAACCATTATTAGTCATGTCCTCTAGTTCAAGGTCGAGCTCGCTTTTGTTTGGAACAAGCAAAACCCTCAAGGGCTTCATTAATGAGGACTTCCCTCAGGCCATCCGGCAGAAGTAGGATGCTGCACAGGAGAGAGGAAATACTGCCAATGCAGGAGCGTGTAGCAGCGTTAATGTCCACCTGCCCACACACTCTTATCACTCCTACACTCCAGGGGCTGTATTCACACGGAGCTGCTGCATTTGAAAAATTAGTGACCATTTCATCTGTAGTACCACAGAGCAATCTGCACAGAATAAAGAGCGTTTAATTAATGAGTGATAAATATATTTGGAGCGTTAAAATAGCATTAAATCTGGTGACAAACAGAAACATTCTGCACAAAGCTGATACTGATTAATGATGAAACACATAATAATGACTGGAAATGAATAAAATAGGGATTTTTTTCTCCCCTATGGGAGATATGGTGGTTTTAATATTATGTTTCCTATGTAGTGATTTTAATCTTCCACTTGTCCTTCTGCCCCAAATACCTGCTGTGTTTTTTTTTAGCATGTTTGTTGTAGCTGTTTGCAATAATTAAGGTTACGTCTAGACAGGCAGCTTGTGTAATGAAGGAATACACATACAGGCCTACATTTGGTTTCACGAGTGGCAGGCTGGGGACTGCGTTGTCTCTTATGAACCATCTCTTGTCATTTGGAGCCGGCTGACGTGCTTTAGTTACAGAGAGAACAGGTTTCATCACTCACTTCCCCTCCGGATTATTAATCCTGTCAGATGTCTCTCTTGTGCACCAGTTTGTCATTATTTATGATTCTGTTGTGAGTCGACAAATGGTCCTGTATGTGGGAGAACGCTGACGTTAAGTTATTCACAAATCATCTTGTCCCTCACGGCGGTTTTGAAAAGGAAGAGCCGAGCGCTCAGGGTGTGAGGTGGGCGACTTTTAGAGGGAGAAAATGGCTGCATTGGAGAAAAGTTAATCAAATTCTGAATAAAGGCTAAATTGCGCTTTTTGTAGCCGTAGCTGTGAGGTTCTCCAAGAGTAAATGTGATATAAATTCTATCTGTGGAAAACCAACCCGTACCCCAAGTGTATAAATAAATTTTTAAGAAAGAGAGGCTTGCTCTGAATAGACCCAAATGAAAAGTGCACTAGAGGGGAAAACAATTTATCGCTCTCTATTGTAATTGAATTGCGTGAAGGTGCCTCCCTGTCATATCTGTCTGCTAGCAAACAACATAAAAATGTGAAAGTGGCTGCGTGACAGAGCGAAGAACCCAGAACTAAGTTTTTAAAAGCTGCCGAACCAAAAAAAAACCAAAAACTGAGCCTTTAAGAAGACAAAGGTTGATCAGCAGCAGGAAGAACGGGAAGACTGTGGGATCCTGACCGCCTAAAGAACCCTTTTTACACTTGACGAAAAAAATACAAACACGCACTAGCGTCTGGCTTTGGTCTGCAGTGGGAAAGGGTACAACTGGCATTCGCTCCTGGGTCACATGAAGTCTCCTGTTATTTTGTTATCTAAAAGCAAGCAAGCAGCAAAATCAGCAGTGAACCCCACGAAGAAATCACAAACCCGCGGACCGGCCGGACGAGAGCTCAGTTGTTTTTTAAACCTTTGGGATTAAAAAGCGAATTTCTTGTTTCCCCCGTTTGTCAGCCCTCTGCAGCAGCGCTCCACGGAGAAATCACGGACCCGTGGACTGGCCGGATCAGAGCATTTGTTTTTTGTTTGTTTTTTTAAACTTCTGGTATTAAAAAGTAGATTTATCTTAATGTTTGCTTGTAAACCTGGGTGAAAATTTTCCAGCTGACCATTGTCAGCCCATCCTTCAGCCACTGACGATGCAGGCTGTTTTCCTCTCGGTCCGGCTGAGTGGGTGTGTACTGCGCCGCTGGACGAGGGCGCAGCGTGGAGCAGCAGCTGTCACTCTGCAGACCGTTACATTAGCAAAATAAAATGACAAATATCGCCCAAATAATCGAACAAAAAATCCAACCAGCGATGGATTTGTCCAATTGCCCAACCCTTAAATCACGATTGTTTTAGATGGCGTCTATGGCTGCAAGCTATTAAACGTGTTGACTGGACCGAGGACACGATCAAAACAGCTCGTGTTTGTGGCGCCCAGTGACCAGCTGCAGTGGTTCGCCACGCTTCCACTGTCAAACTCGCTCATCGAACTTATCGTGAAGACGCTAGCTAAGCTAGCTCGACCAGGCTGCCTGTCTGTCCGGTGGAGACTCTGTGAGTCTGATAGCAGCTCCTCGTGGCTACTTATGGCTCGGACCACGTCTCCTTCAGTCTGTGATCGGCCCGATCAGCAGAACTTGAGGACGTAGTTTCGCTCTAAGGATTAAAAAAAAAGAACTGCTGCAGATCAGTTTGTGCGTTGATGATAGTTGATCTTGTCGAGCTTTTTATAAACATTCTTACTCAAATGAAAAATGTCACTAATTGGTGATCTTTTCTCTGCACATAGACGGGCGGGAATCTGAGGGAGGGACGGTGTGAAAGTTAAAGTATTTAAGGTGTGAAAGTTTTTTTTGTTTTGTTTTTGGGACATTTTTTTGCCTCTTTTTTTTTTTTAAAACAGGAGAACCGACAGCAGGAACGGGATGGAGAGCGCGAGGTGCATGAATGAGGTGTTGTGGTTAATCGCAGGTCGCCCTGAGCTTTTCATTTATTAAACGAGGTCCATTAGCCTTCGAGCAGCAGAATGAAGAACAGACTCATAGAACAGACTCTGGAGCATATCTGACAATATGTTCTCCTCTCTGCTTTAATTAGAACATCAAAGGTCACGACTAGACTAGACCCAGCAGATGCTTCAGTGGTGAAGTCCTGCAGCACCAGAAGAATCTAATGTGTCTGCTGCACTCTGAGAAATAAAAGAGCTGACAAGAACCATTCACTGTTCTTCAGCTTGTTTCCTTTTTTGGTAGAACCTTACATATAGGTTCCACTTGGAACCCTTTCAGAAAGTTATACCCACAACCCAACATAAAGGGTTATACCCGGTCATACCATCTGTGGAAGGTTTCACCCAGAACCCCCTATAAGAGGTTCTACAAAGAACCCCTCTATGGTGTTATGGTTTCACCCAGGGTTCTCGCTGAGGGTTCCATTCAGAACCGTTCCACCTTCAAAGGGTGAGAAAAAAACACAGGGGGCTCTACCAAGAATCTTCTTATATATCAAGGGTTTTATCTAGAACACACACAAGGGGTTCTACTGGGAACCTTTTTATATTCAAAGGGTTTTAGCTAGAACACATGTAGGGGTTCTATCAAGAACCCTATTGTATTCCAAGGGTTTTATCTAGAGCACACTTGGGGTTCTACTCTGAACCTTTTTAGAGTCCAAAGCTTTTAGCTAGAGCCCACGTAGGGGGTTCTGTCAAGAACCCTATTGTATTCCAATGGTATTCGCTAGAACTCATTCAGGGGCTGTTTATTCATTGAACCCACTGAGGAGGTTCTACTTGGAAACTTTTTATCATCCAAGTGTTTTATCTAGAACCCACCAGGGTGGTTCTACCAAGAACCTTTTTAGATTCAAAGAGTTGCATGCTGAACACTCTCAGGGGGTTCTACCGAGAACCCTTGTTACGTTCGAAGTGTTTTATCTAGAACTCACCAAGGTGGTTCTACCAAGAATCTTTTTAGATTCCAGGGGCTTCATGTTGAACATGCTGAGGAGGTTCTACTAGGAACTGGTTCATATAATGGCTTTATCTAGAACACACTCAAGGGGTAGGAACCTTTTGATATTCAAACTGTTGTATCTAGAATATACCAGGAAGGTTCTACTGAGACCTTTTTAATTCCAATGGCTTTAAGTTGAACACACTGAGGGGATTCTACTGGGAACCTTTTTATTATCCAAGTGTTTTATGTAGAGCCCACAAAGCGGGTTCCACCAAGAACCTTTTTATATTCCAAGGGTTTTTATCTAGAACTCACCAAGGGGGTTCTACTGGGAATCTTTCTAGATTCCAACGGTTTAATCATGGAACACACTCAGAGGGTTCCACCAAGAACCTTTGTCAAAAGAGTTCTTCCAGGATTGCAGCAATCCTTGAACTATTTAAAGGTTCTCTGAATGAAAATTGTTCTCAATGGAACAAAGAACCCTTGACAAAGCCAAAGGTGTTTTTCAGAACCAGATAGTTCTGGATGGAACCTCAGCCCGTCAGGGAGAACCCTCACGTCTCAGAGTGTGCGACAGCAGCGAGCAGTCCAGAGCTCGGTGGGCGAACGTTGGACGGTTTTTGTCTCCTCACAGCAGACGAATCAGACCATCGACTGAGGTCCCACATGTACCGTCTCAGAATGAAGTGACCTCCTTTTCGAGCTGAACTAGTTTCAGAGACAATGAACGGTTCTCGTCACATTCAGCGTCTGTGAAACAACATCAGACACGTCCGCCACTCCTGCGATAGCCGCCCCTCCTCGTGAAAAAGCCTCGCCGTGAGCAGGCCGAGATTTAAATGAAAGTCGACGTGCGCCGCGGCACAGAAAGCGCGTTTGCATGGAATTTTTGAAAGTCCTACTTTTTCACGCCACCATCTGTCTGTCCACTGGCTTTTCACCGTTTAATCAGAGCAATATGAAGCCGGGAGATTTGGTCTCCCTGGAGATATACGTCCTCTGAGGCTTCTGGGAAGTGACTGTACAGCTTTCTAGAGCACCTCTGAAAATTGAGGCCTCCGTTTCTCCTTTAAAGGGGTTTTTCTGTGACTTTGAGGCATCCTGTCGTAGAAAAACATCAGCCTGGTGATGCATATAAAACAAAATAAGTGTCTGAAGGATTGCGAGAGTGACCAGCGCTCATATTCAGCATGTTTTGGGTGTTTTAACTTCATCCGTCCTCCATCTGTCTTGTTGTGGCAGTCCTTTTTGGTTTTTTTTCCTCAGTGCAGTCAACTTCCTCTCCTCTTTTGCCTCCTGGCTCTGGTCTGGGCTATCCCAGCCTTTGAAATTAGTTGCAGCAGTAATCCTTTAATCAGTGCGTCTCGCTGGGATTACCACAGAGGGCAGCCTCAGTTACTGCCCTCCACCACCACTGGCAATTGTTGAGCCTGCAGTATTTGATCTGCAGCTAGAACAACCATGAAACAAACATGGTAAACAACAAAATGTGCTGATGTGACCATGTCTGCTGCAACGAACGCATTGTTTACTGCCATGAAGCTGTCGGAAAACTACTTTTATTTATAAAAAACACTTCTTAATGTGAAGATTGTGTTGATTTTATTCATTAAAGTTCTACCACTAGGGGTCTCCTGAGAAGAGCTGCAACAGTTAGTTGATTATTAAATAAATCACCAACTATTTTGACAATCGATTAATTGGTTTGAGTAATTTTGTCGCGATGTGGCGAATTAAACAGGAAGGTGGACCCAAATGCAGACGCGTTCAAATGTATTTAAATAACAAAGGATATTTTATAAACAAAATAAATCCAAAGAAGGTGCAAGCGGAGCACAAAAATCCATAAAACAAATGCAAAGTCCGAAATGAAGCGTAAATCACAAAGCACAGGGGAGTTGACGCAAAAGAGCAACGAGGAACCGACACAGAAACAGAGAAACACAAGAACTAAATAGACGAGGAACTAATCAGACTCAGGTGAGACAAATGCTAATGGACTACAGGACTACAAAAATCAAACAGGAACTAACTAACAAAAAAAGAGTCAAATTTCAGCTTCTTAAATGTGAATATTTTTTGGTTTCTTTACTCCTCTTTGACAATAAACTGAATATCATTTTGTGGACAAAACAAGACATTTGAGGACATAATCTTAGACATTTTTCACCTTTTTCTGACATTTTAAAACAAACAGCTATTAATCGATAAGTCGAGAAAATACTCGACTGATTAACAGACTATGAAGACAATCAGTGGAAGTTGTTAGGCAGCGTGGGATCATGGGAGTTGTTGTTCCATTATTAAACATCTGACGTGTCTCAGACAGAAACTATGTGCACAGATGAGGTTTAAGGTTTTCACGTTTTCCAACTTTTTTCCTCACTCTCTGACGTGTCTGTTGTTACCATGTTTTCCCAGAAGTTATGGCAACTAGCAGCTAGTATGGGTGTAGACTCTTATTATTATTAATTAACACATTAATATAATAGTTAATACAATAATAAAGTTTCCTGGGATGTTACGGTTGCTCACGTTACTTTAATATGAGTCGTGCAGCTGTAAAAGAATTGCAGAGAGATGTACTGTGTGGATGCACAGTAAGGTGTAGTCATTCCCTCCTTTAAATAGAGAGTTAATGGTTTCCCAGCATGCACTGGGGAGAGTGCAGGGAAACACTCCCATCAGTCCATCACAGGGTTGAGACGCACTCTTCCCAGTCATGAACGTTTTATTTAGACTCTCCTGTTCACCACAGCTGTGGGAGGAAGGCAGAGCACCCAGAAGCAAACCATGCAAATTATGAAGAGAACATGCAAACTGCCTCACAGGACAGACACGAGCGGGACTGAACGGCCAGAGCGCTCTTATTCTCCTGCTTCAAAGTTTCATCTCACAAATCTTATTGCTTGAAAGGATCTCACATCAAGTGCAGGCTGTTAAAACGTTTGTATAACGTGTTCTGTGGGCTCTGAATAAGCTTTGTCGAGTCTGAGAGAACAAATGTCATCAGGGTTGTCTCAGATCGGGCTTCGAGCCTGGAGATTTTTTAACAGAAAATCTGCGTCTCTGTTCTGCTGGCTTCTGTGGCTCAGTCTCTCGGTTTTTCTTTAAAAACATTAAGCGGGTTTTCTCTCTGTGGTTCACAGTGTGTCGGCCCGTCGTCGGTTCACGGTTTGCAGCTGTAACGCTCCGTACAGAACGGAGAATCACCAGTCTTTCCAGCAGCGGCTCACAGTGATGTCTCTAAAACAGGCGCCTTAATTAATGTCAGCTCTGGAGAGGCCCCATTTTTGGAAGTGCAATGACCTTCAAAAGTGTGCAGTGTCCTCCTTTCCCTCCCACAGCATTACAGACAGACACTTCAACAGAAGCTTTTCCTGCCTGCTGCTGCTCTAAAGTGCCGGGGCTTCGTTTTTCACTCAGGGTGCCCATAATTCAAATGATGAGTCATATGTTTGTGGCAGATGAACTGAATGCAAAGCAGTTCAGCTCACATTATAGTCCACAGTCCTACACCACCTGTCTGACCTTGAGAAAAAATGTATCTGAAAGCTGCTGAGCGGGGGAGAGAGGGGCAAGTTGAGCCCGCGGGTCACGTGAACCCCCCCCCTAAAGCAGCCGCACACAGAATAATTAATTTATCTGAATCTAAATGAGCACCTGCAGAAAAGGACAACACGCCAAGGTCAAAAAGAGCGATTACTGTTGGATTTCATCATAACGTCTTTGTGATTATCTAACTGGAATTAAGCTTCACTGTATATTAATGTAAATGTCATAAATGTCTCTGAATCACCACTTTATCAAAATAATGACTGTGGGTACCTTTGGGGTGAGTTGTGCAAATACCAACATCACTTTTTTTATTTTATAAGCATTTTAGGTGACAAATTGACAACATAAGTGCTGCGACAAAACATTATTATTGATTAACCTGGCGAAAATATTTGTGATTAATCTTTTAGTGATCATTTAGTCTGATGAAATGTCACAAGTGAGGATCCCCTGAGCCTGGCGGGGTTTATTCTGCAGTAATGTCCTGCTCGCTGTACGTTATCCCGCTTATTACACGGTTACTTAACAAAAGAAATCAATAATTTAATGCAAAATATTTATTTTGAAATGATTTAGTCGATTTAAAAACAATTTTATTGCTTCTTCAGAGTCTGTGATCAGAGCTGCACCCATAGCAACGGTCTGTTCTTCGTAGCAACGGTCTGTTCTTCATAGCAACGGTCTGTTCTTCGTAGCAACGGTCTGTTCTTCGTAGCAACGGTCTGTTCTTCATAGCAACGGTCTGTTCTTCGTAGCAACGGTCTGTTCTTCATAGCAACGGTCTGTTCTTCGTAGCAACGGTCTGTTCTTCGTAGTAACGGTCTGTTCTTCGTAGCAACGGTCTGTTCTTCGTAGCAACGGTCTGTTCTTCATAGCAACGGTCTGTTCTTCATAGCAACGGTCTGTTCTTCGTAGTAACGGTCTGTTATCCAGAAATAACTGCCTTTCAAATGATATAATTGACCAATCAGAATGGAGTATTTAAAAAGCTCATCACCAGTCCTTAAAGCCAAGTTTGCTTCTTCTGTCAGTTCAAAACAAAAAGATGTTACATTTATAATCATATGAAACTGAGTAAAACTGTAAATATTGACAGTTTAGTTGATAAAAAAAAATAAAATAAAGAATCGGACCGCTGAGTAAAGTCTCCTCCAGCACATCCGAGAGATTCTCAGTGGGGTTCAGGTCTGGACTCTGTGGTGGACGTCTCCTGATCCCTGAACCACTCTGTCACAGTTTGAGCCCAGATGAATCCTGACGTTGTCATCTTGGAATATGCCATAAGAAATGAGTGACAAAGTAAAGGTTTTGAATTTAATTAAAGTTTGTTAAGTATTACGGAGTCGAGGTTTCATTTATTCAGGAGACGTTTCACAGCAGCTGTTTTCTGATTCGTCAGCGTCACCGCGCCTGAACGAAGGGAGCGGTTCACAATCAACATTTCATCCTCAAAGCGTTTTAATGCTCTGTTCAAACAGACGGCGAGGACGGGATCAAGACGGCGTGTTGAGGCTTGAAGTGACATTTATTTCCCCTTTGACAGACCTGAAGGACTTATTGATTATATGCTCATAGATCTGCAAAGTGACACTAGACATAGACTGTGTCGCATGACGAGGGCTGCAACTAACGATTATTTTCATCAACGATTAATCTGTCGATTATTTTCTCGATTAATTGATCATTAATCGGTTGGATGGAGGCCTGCTGGTTACTCTCAGGCACTACAGAACTCTCTCCGTCAGAGCTGCAACGATTAATCAATTATTAATCAATTACTATATTAATTGCCAACTATTGTTGTTTATTGTCATGTTCAATAAAGTTCATATTAATCAAAAATTAGTTTAAGAGGTGCGGAAGTAACTCGTTTCTACTCCTCAAATTACTGTAATTAAGATGAACAAGTCTGTAATTTTACTCGTACTGAAGTATGCATTACACTATGTAATCTACTTAGTTACTTTTAAAATCATAATTGAGTACTGAGTACAATTTGAATTTGCATTTTTGTTGCCAACATGGCTCGACAGGCCAGTGAAACCTGACGAAAGGAAGAAGACTTTGTACTTTTTGTAACCCCAGTACTTTTACTTGTAATTGATTACTTGTCAGTAATGAAACAGTACTTGTAAGTGAGGATAAATGACGAGTTAAATAAACTTTACTGTCACTTATTATTAATTGAACATCCCTCCTCAGCTGCTTTTATTTCTATTTTATCTTGCTTGTCTTGTTTTATTCTCTTTTGTGAAGCATTTTCTTACATTGTTTATTGTTGTATATAATTTTTTTAATGTAACTCAGCAAATATGTTTCCAAAAAAAAAAAAAAAGTTGAACTGTTCCTTTAAATTGCAGAAACTAAGTATTGCAGATGAATTGGGGATTGAGTGAGAAGATGTTTGTAAAGAACAGCGGTTTTTAAAGTTGAGTATTTGTAGACAAACAGTTAATTTGACTGTATTTTGTGTTAAAGGGACAGTTCACCCAAAAATGAAAATTCAGTCATTCAGTCATTCAGTCAAACTGTTGCAGAATCCAGCAGTGTTTTGTGGACTGAAAAAACTAAACCCGACCTTCAGTCTGCATGAGGGTGAATAAATAATGACTGGATTTTTCATTTTTGGGTGAACTGTCCCTTTAGTTTTAATGTGAATCCGTTCTGCAGTGTTGGTAAATCAGTCAGTAGATGTGACGTGGATCAGACAGACAGACAGCAGCACTATTGTTTATGTGAAACTGGCTGAATTAAAGGATCCTCCGGAGACGGTTCAGGTCAGGACATGATGTGGCTCCTCTATAGGCTCTCACCGATCCACCAATGATCCAGCTGGTGGATTACATAATACTGCCTCAAGGCTTTGTGAGCAGCGCGGCGCCGGGCCTGCTCAGAAACCTCACAGGGAATTACATGCAAGTTCCTCCGTCTATCTGTGGAGCCTGAGCTCAGGCTGGAGGCTTATCTGGAACCCGACTGGCTACAAACAGACACTCACTTCACATGTGGATCTTTA
>JAJHUR010133458.1:10127-38434 GCA_027495735.1 Lutjanus campechanus | reverse complement strand
AAAAACTAAACCCGACCTTCAGTCTGCATGAGGGTGAATAAATAATGACTGGATTTTTCATTTTTGGGTGAACTGTCCCTTTAGTTTTAATGTGAATCCGTTCTGCAGTGTTGGTAAATCAGTCAGTAGATGTGACGTGGATCAGACAGACAGACAGCAGCACTATTGTTTATGTGAAACTGGCTGAATTAAAGGATCCTCCGGAGACGGTTCAGGTCAGGACATGATGTGGCTCCTCTATAGGCTCTCACCGATCCACCAATGATCCAGCTGGTGGATTACATAATACTGCCTCAAGGCTTTGTGAGCAGCGCGGCGCCGGGCCTGCTCAGAAACCTCACAGGGAATTACATGCAAGTTCCTCCGTCTATCTGTGGAGCCTGAGCTCAGGCTGGAGGCTTATCTGGAACCCGACTGGCTACAAACAGACACTCACTTCACATGTGGATCTTTACGCCTCGTTCTCCCCGTCACCTCTCCGCTCACTGTCGTGTCTCGTTGAAGTAGTACGCTCGCTGCCTACACGACGGTCCCAGATGCACCGTAGGTTGTTGTTGTTGTTTTCGGCTGCTTCGCGGGCCGTCTCTTTCTAATTTTATGACACGTTAGACACGGTTCTCTGCAGCCGACATTGTGCACTTCGTCGTAAGTGGAACGCGGCGCTGCAGATGCACGGAGCAGCGCTCTGTGACGTCTGCAGTCACAGTCGCTCCATCAGTTCCACCCCGTTTGAAGTGCACAGTGTTACATCAGCAGAGCGCCGGACACATCCAGAGGTGGAACTTTAGGTTAGGGAGGTGGAACCGCTGACGGGGCAGAACACAGAACTCGCTTTCTGTTGACTTCTGCTGTTGTCTTCAGCTGTCGACTCTCCTCACTGCACGCTGACAAATTAAAGGTGATAACTAGAACCATAAAGAGTTGTTAGGCTTGTCCCTCATAGGAGAACCTTTTTGGTTCTAGGCACAACCTTTTAAAAAGGTTCCACTTCAGACCCTCTCAGAAAGTTATACCTAGAAACCAACATAAAGGGCTACACCTAGAATCATCTGTGAAAGGTTTCACCCAGAACCCCCTATTAGAGGTTCTATCCAGAACCTTTCCCTCTTCTAAGGGTGCTAACAAGAACCCACACAGAGGGTTTTATCTAGAATACACACAGGGTGTTCTACCTGGAACCTTTTCATATTCAAGGATTTTATCTAGAACCTTTTTGTATTCCAAGGATTTTATCTAGAACCTACCAAGGGGATTCTGCTGAGAACCCTTTTTATATTCAAAGGTTTTAGCTAGATCCTCTCCAGTGTGTTTAGATTCCAAGGGTTTTATCTAGAATACACTCAGGGGGTTCTATACAGAACCTTTCCCTCTTCTAAGGGTGCTAACAAGAACCCAGACAGGGGTTCTACTGGGAACCTTTTCAAATTCCAAGGCTGCATTTTAAGGGTTTTATCTAGAACATAGTCAGGGGGTTCTATACAGAACCTTTCCCTGTCCTAAGGGTGCTGACAAAAACCCAAACAGGGGTTCTATCCAAAACATTTTTATATTCCAAGTGTTTTATGTAGAACCCACCAAAGGGGTTCTACTGAGAACCTTTTCAAATTCAAGGGGTTTTATTTTGAAGACAATCAGGGGGTTCTACAAAGAACCCTTTGGTATGCCAAGGGTTTTATCTAGAACACACTCAGGGGGTTCTACTGGGAACCTTTTCAGATTCCAAGGGTTTTGGCTGGAACCCACCCAGGAGGTTCTCTTTATTGTACAAAGAACAACGATCCTTGAAGAACTCTTTTTTTCCAAGAAGGGTTCTCTGGATGAAAAGGGTTCTTAATTGAATTAAGAAGCCTAACAAAGGACCCTCGATAAACCCTTTCCTTAAAAAGGGTTCTTCAGAAGCAAATGGTTCTGGGTAGAACCTCAGCCTTTCAGATAGAACCCTGGTTTCTCAGAGCGTGTGCAGATTTTTCCTGTTTACTGTGGATGAGCTCGTCTTATAACACGGTCGGTGAGAAAACACATCTGTGCAGAACCGTGTTTGTTCCACGGTCATGCAATAAAAGGCGATGCTTATTTCATATTGGAGTACAGTGTTCTGTGTTGGTAGAACATTAACGGCAGCTCTACTGAGTCCACAGTAGAGTCTCTGTGAAAACATCTCCGGAGGTGTTCTTATTAAAGAAGAAGTCTCGTGGTATTTTTCTTATTGTCGACAAATCCGGTGAAAAGAATAAAACCAACAATGAGTTGATGCAACGAACAAGAATCGTCTGTGCAGCCAAAGTCTGATTCCTCTGAGCCACAGAGCTCAGAGCTCAGAACACATCAGTGAGCCGCGCTGTTGTTCCTTCATTATCATGAACACACACACAGTAGTTCATCGTGAGTCAGTCCCACACACACCGTCCTGCTGCTGCTGCTGCCGGATGCACAAAACTCTGAACGCACAAAGACACAAAAACGGACGTGGACTCGTTCATGAAGTCGTGCAGGAGCCGTTTCATCAGTCACATCTGTCTCAGTTATTATGAAACAGGGTGCACATGCACAAACCGATTTTTGATTGCATTCTCCCAGTTTCCCTCTTGGGGTCACAACTGACCCTTCGCTTAGCCCCACCCTCCTTAGTTACTGTTGCTACGCCTGCCAAACTTTTCATTCTCGCACTGCATTTTGTGCAGTTTACGGTGATAACGGCGGCAGATTTAACATCGAAATTGGGAGTAATTGTTGAAACATGAGGTCTGTGATCCATTAGAGAAGTAAACAAAAGGGGATTCTCATTTCTAGCGGATTTTTTTCGGCTAAAATAACGACTCACCAGCAGATTTCATACGTGTTGCTGGCTGATGTAAGCTAATGCTAATGCTAACTCCTTGAGTCAGCTGAGAGTCTCCAGCTGACGTTTTAATGTTTCCATCTGACATGTTTTAAAACAAGAACCCTGTGAAAGTGTTTATGTAAAGTTAGCTAACAGCTGCGTACATGATATAACGTTAATGCTAACAGACTGAGGCTAAAGCTAGCTTACATCTCAGCAAACGTTGGTCGGATGGTGAAATACAGCAGGTATATCTACATGATAGATGACAGAAATACACTCGTTAACGTGGGAAAAGGAAGCGCAGGGACTCGATTAGTGCAGCGGACCTTGAGACGGGTCGCTCAGTGATCGTGGAAGACAGCCGAGATAAGAGCTAAGCTAGCCAGGCTTAGACCTGAGACAGCGAGCCAGAGAGAGATGCATCATCGTTAACCCACTTTGATTCTGCATCAGCCCACATCCTCCTCCTCAAACCCCCACAGAACAAATACAGATGCAGTGGATCTAACAAGTTTGTCTGGAGGTAAAGTTACTGCAGCTAGTAAGCTAATATTAGTTAGCCAGACATGCTAACGTTTGCAGCTTATTGGAGCAGATGAAGACAGAGTTTCCAGACTCATGAAAGACAAAAGATTTTTCCATTCTTTAAAACTCACCTTTCTCCGCTTTGGTATCAAAATCCTTCCTATTTTTCTCAAGGTTGGCAAGTAAGTAGCTATATCATTTTAAAACTGGACCACAACTGTATACCTGTGGAGAGGACGCCATTCGCTTACCTTTGAAAGAGTTTTACAATAATATATTTATAGTTATCGTCCTTGGTGTGGACGGCCCTTAAACCTGCCACTGGACGATTGTGGCATCTGCGATCTGTGTTTTCAAAGTCCCCGGGGAAACAACAACAACAATCTCCGAGATAGCAGCCGAGAATCATGACGTATCTAAGGATCAACCTCGCCTCCCACCCTAGGCCTGAAAACCTGAAACCCACCCGCCCGCAGCACTCTGAGCTCAAAGTCCGAGCAGTGCGGCTAAGCTAACAAGCTTTAGCATCTATTTACTTCACTTATTATCAGGAAACTCTGTAAATCAGAAAGAGTTGACATCAGAAGGAAAAACCAGAGAGCATTTTCTCCATCAAGTATGATCCAGTTTCACTTAAGTCACTGACAGAGTTGGTGCTGTGTGACTTTAAGTGTTACACACTCGTCAAAACGCGGCCGCCAGCGTTACTTAGTGCGAGAAAAGGCGTGCGGGGTGACAGAGGCACTATTCACCCTATTAGAAGTCAGCGTGGCATCAAAATAATTGTGGAGCTGATATTTTAAGGTACAATAGTAGATTTAACCTTTACCAAATCTTTATTATTGTAGCCACGATGGCAAAGCTCCCCTCCCCTAATATGTCATAAAATCAATGCATATACTTTACTATTATACTATTATTTTGCTGTGTTCAGGACGCTTTACCAACCCAAAACCAAACTATCTGACGACCTGGGAATGAGACACAAACACAAACTGTCTTTCTGGTGTGTTTATGAACAGCTTGAACAAATCCTGCTCATTGTACCTTTAACAGAGTCGTCATTTTAACCCAAACTGTGATATTTACTTAACTTTAACTGAGTTGTTTGTGTCTAAACCTGACCAAACCACTTCCCGATCTTTACCCTGACCATTACCATCCTCTCATATTATTTTAATCAGCCACTGTAGTCTCAACCACAGTCGATTGTATATCTCCATCAGGCCTTTTAGCATCGAACATCTCAGTCTAACTCCTTTTAGCTGCTCTATATGAACACATTTTAACTTACCTTACCTCTCTTAAGGAATATGTTGAGCTTGTTCCTTCTGACCGCCTCAAACGAGTCGCTGTCCTGCAAATAAAAAAAAGAAATTATGATTAGTATTATTCCAAACTTAAATACAAAATGACCCCATGTTTCAAACTGCACCCCTCCTCTCACTTCTATCAGGTTTTATAACATCTTTTTAAGTGAAGTCGTGACATTTTTAAATGAAAAATGACTTGTGCCCTGGAGCTGTTCTCCTTACCTGAGAGCGTTGTGACTGATTTATTTCTCTACAGTGATTTGTAGCTTTTATGGTTTTTGTGGAAAGCACTGACAAATGATGTTGTCCTGCTAATCGTGGTGTCAGACTTATTTAAAAACATACTGGTCTGAAGTATGCACGAGGTGCACAAATCATTTGTGGGAAATTATGTATATGTTGTTGTGCAGCTGTAAATACTCACCAGAGCACGAAATGTTACTTAAAGGGATAGCTGGGATTATTTGAAATGGGGCTGTGTGCTTAATATATCGTACACTTAAACTGGGAAACTGCTGCTACATTAGCCAAATTTTGCTCGCTCTCACTTAACCAGACTCCACTGACAAAAACAGTCATTTTATCTCACAGAACACGGGAGTTGTTGGTCTACTGCTGCCTCAGTCTGCTATTTTGTTTATGTTATTGTGTGACTTTGGTAAGTTAAATATAAATAACCAAACAATCTTACATTTGGAGGCAGCGGTAGATCAAAAACTCCGGTGTTCTGTAGATAAAATCACTGTTTTTGCTAAAGGAGTCTGGTTGGCTTAGAGAGAGCAATATTTGACTTGTATAACAGCTGTTTCCCGTTGGAAAAGGCTGTGTGACGGCAAAGTAAGGTGGTGAAAATATTCTAAATACATCATAAACTTAAACCGAGACTCTTTATCTCACAGGACAAATACACAAATAACACAAAAAACTAACATTCAAAGGAGTCTGGTTGGCTTAGAGAGAGCATCGAACAGAAAGGTGAAGGGTTACCTCATACAAACCTATTTCAAATATTTATTTAAAATCCATTATTTAACCTGTTTTTGTCCAGTTGTTTTAGGAAATTATTATTAAACAAAATATTCAGTAGGAACCAAAGGGGGTTTGGGTGTGGAAGTCACGGGTTCCTGTTTGAGAACCACTGATACCTGCTTATTACATAAATAAAACTGACTACATTAGAAGAACAATGTGGATGAAATGTAATCATCATTTTTGAAAATCTTACCGAAGGACAATAGTTGAAAAAGTTCACTACATTTTTATCACAGGTTTGAAAAATTCTGAATGGAAAAAGGAAGAACAAATGTTTTTTTTCCCCCCTAAAGATGTAATAAAGACTCATTTTTTCTGATCTGCAGCCGTTCAGACGCAGCATCAGTGGATTCCTGCCACTCACCATTAGATGCCAGAGAGCCGAGCAACAGACTAAAGCGCCACATGGTGTGTGTGGACCGAGGAGACAAATTAATTCATCAAAGTCACTTGAAAGCCATCTTAAGGGAGAAGCGGCAGTAAAACGCTATGATTTAAGGGTTACTGCCTGCCTGGCGCTCTTTGTGTTATGTAATCCTGCTCTGCCCTCTCGAGAATACCGTGTTCACATAACAGTAGTTGTTAGAAACACGCTGAATTCAGATGTTCTCATGACCACATTTTTGGAAAACTGGATTAAATAAACAACATGTGAGGCTGGAAATAGCCGGAGGATTTTCTCTTGTGCGTTCCTAGAAGAGGCCGCGCCGTCTTCCTGGTTTTAATACGAGGAATGCCCGCCCGGCGCTGCAAGAAGGGACCGGCGCCCAAAACGTTATCAATAGAGCCGCGCGCTTTCCAGTGGAGCTTCACTCTCACCTCCACTTGGCACAGAAAAGGTTCAATATTTAGAATAATGAAGTGCGAGCTCGTTCTGTGGGTTTGGCAACAGGACGACTGACACCATTGACTGTCAGTCACTTGCTTCTGTGTTGCTATGGAGACAACCTTGTTGCTCCACTCCGGGGCTAATTCTGTAGAAAAGAGAGAGCTTGTAGAAAGCAGTGGTATTAAAAAAAAAAAAAAGGAAAAACAACAACAACAAAAAAAAAAAGACATGGCTGCATGCATGAGTCATCTGCTAACACAAACACTCAGAGCTCCAGTTTTATCACAGCGAGCAGCCTGTCAGAGTCCCTGCAGCCGCAGCAGAGACCACACGAGAGAACAAAAGCAGCACCAGACTGTGGTAAAGAACCGCGGGAGAACACAGTCATCACCTCTGACTCAAGCGTACCGCTACTCCTCAGCGCTACTGTATCGACAGGCAGAGCTGCGGCCGAGAAAAACACGAACCGGGCGGGAAAATGTTACAAGAAGTCGATTTATTAAAGTGAAATAATCAGCAGATACTCTGATAATCGACTGAAGCTCTGAGGATGTTCAGCTGTTTTCTGTTTTAAATTTAAAAAATGTTGTCAAGTGGAGCTGAACAATATTTGAAAAATTATTATTACATTATTATTTTATTAGCATTTTGTGAAGATTAGAGAATGAAAAAGAGTGAAGAAGAATGAAAAGGAAAAAATTAACTCAAAAACCGGGGGTGGAAGTAACTGATTACAAATACTCAGATTACTGTAATTAAGTAGTTTTTTTTTTGGGTACTTGTACTTTTATGAGTGGATTTCCAAGTCTGCTACTTTGTAGTCGAGTACTGAGTTCAATTTGAATAAAAATCCAAATCTTTCATCTGCATTTCAGGAGCCAATCAGCTGATCCGATGAAAAGAAGGACACACAAACAAAAACCAAAAGCTGTGTAAGCACGAGTTTGGAGTAAGGATGTTAATGATTAATCATCAATCAATTAGTCGCCATTAAGAATTTAACCAATTGAGAATGTATTCATGGATATTTAATCAATAGAACTGCAGCTCATTTGGCTTTATTTTGTCTGATGGAGCCGTTTGTTGAATAAGGAGAATTAAACTGAATTGAAAATGAGGAAATAATCGATTAACGATTAATCGATTGTTCGTGTTTTCAACTACTGGTTTGGAGAGGTGACTGTAACATCAACGGTTAAAAGTAACTTATACTCTGAATAGTTTTTGTGACATGTACTGTAACACCAGTACTTTTACTTGTAATTGAGTAATATTTTACTAATGTTACAGTAGCCTACTCGTACTTCAGTACAGATTTTCAGTTCTCTTTCCACCACCGTTAAAAACGACAACATTATGTCGTCTTTTAACGAGTTCCTTATAATCTGTTTAATCATCCTAATTATTAAAAACAAGTAAGAATCTTTCTCGTCAGTCACTTCTGGTATATTTCCAAGTAACGAGACAAGTGAGTTTTTATTTCAAGAAATGCCAAAAATACTGGACTCTTCTCTAAGAGAAGCCATTTATCATTTTACATGATCAAAACATGTGACTGGTTTTCTGTCAGCTCGCCACGTCCTCTCCAACATCTCCACGTTGAGTTTTCTTTATACTTACTTTGAATTTGTGGCGTCCTGAAATATCGAGTTAAAACCTTCTGTGATATTCTTTCCGATAGTTTGAATTAGTTGTTTCAAGTGTATGAGAGTTAATTTTCCATTTTCTTTTGACATACATTTCTTTCTCTAGTTAAGAGTTTTGTTTCGACCCCACAGTCGCACTTCTCGAGTAAACATTTTACATTTCAACTTTAAACATTTTAATTGTGATTATTTTGACTGATATTGCAGTTGCGAAGGAATATAGGGAATTTTGTTTTTTTTTTAAATATGATGTGTAGCCCAGAACACTTCTGCAGCACGATGATATTTATGCATTGAACACATATTGTGCCTCCTGCAGTTTGAAAATTGACAAAGGCCATATTGTGATTTCAATAAAATTTAGATTATAAATAGAAGAGAATAGAATATAAAACTAACATTTGATAGTACTTTTTGTCACGTTTCTTTTTTTTTTAGCTAGCTAGCAAATATGTAGGTAACATTCTGAATTTAGCAAAATAATCAAGTTCCTCGAAAAAAGTTAAATTAGAGCTTCTCTGACGAGTCATGATGTTTAGGCTAATTAGGCTAACTGATTTTTTTAGCTAGCTAGCAAACATGCAGCTAACATTTTGTTAATGTTTTAGCTAGCTAGCTAGCAAACATGTAGCTAACATTTTGTTAATGTTTTAGCTAGCTAGCAAACATGTAGCTAACATTTTGTTAGTTAATGTTTTAGCTAGCTAGCAAACATGTAGCTAACATTTTGTTAATGTTTTAGCTAGCTAGCAAACATGTAGCTAACATTTTGTTCACCTTTCAGCTAGCTAGCAAACAATCTAACATTTTGTTAAGAAATATGAGTAACCATAAGTTAACAGTTTAATTTGGGTAAGCAAGCCTCTCCGTATTGATTAAGCTCAGTTTAATTTCCGTTCACATCACTAAACTTGGATTTACTAAACAGAGATTAGTTTTAAATTGTCAAACAGGGTTTTGCTTCATTTCAAATCTGGATTTACTCATTTTAGACCTAGTTTACTAAACTGTGATGAGAGCTAATTTCAGGTTAAATAAATCTTTGTTGGTTTTAAAGGTTTGGTGTGTACGATTTATTTTAGGATCTGTTGGCAGCATTTGGCAGAAACTGAATATTATATTCAGAAGTTTGTTTAGTGTTTAGTGTGTAATCACCTGAAAATAAGAACTGCAGTTCTTTTTTGTAACCTCACAATGAGCCGTTTATATCTGTATTGTAGGCATATTTTTTTCTGTTTTTGCTGTTTGGCTGACCGCTATGTCTCATGTTGGGAATATATTGAAGGGTTAGTTTGTTAATCTAAGGAGAGAAATATCTGTGTTTTATTTAATTTATTTAAAGTTTTATTCATTTCATGTATAATAACATCTGGTGTGTCTCGTTGTTCTGTGAAAATATCAAAAAAATAAATAAAAATAAAGAAAGAAATTTGCTCTACACATGACCTTGGAAGGGGAGGGTGAGACGAGGTGTTGCTATAATCTGCATAAATAAATATAGAATATAAACCAGTTTGTCTTTTACAAAATGTCAAGGTCACCAGTCGTGAGCAGCGTTCAGGCGACGGACACAATAACAGGAACGTCTGCGATCAGCAGAACAGTTATTGCTCAGGTTTTGTTGAGACGGTCAGAGACGAGTCTCTTCTTGTAGTTCTGGATGGTTTGAGCTGTGTGTGTGTGTGTGTGTGTGCGTGTGTGTTATTTTCAAATATTCACACTGAAACATGGCTCACATGTCATTAAAATTAAGAGATAAACAGGAGAAAACCCTCAGAACACACTGTAAAACAAAAGAAAAGGACTACGGACGTATGATTTTGATGACCAGTTGAACCAGATAAACCAGTGGCAGGTTCTTTTTTATCCAGCCAGTCGTGTTGTTGCAGTGTGATGGTGTGAACTGAGATTAAGCTCCCCTTTAATCCTCCTCCGCTCCACATGACCTCACTGTGATGCACGAGCCACGGGGAACTGTCATTGGTGCGCCGCGTGTTCTCCTGTGTGACCTGCAGCCAATCAGAGCTCCCCGCCTCAGCATCCACCCCCACAGGGCAGCCAGTGGTAGAGAGAGAGAGAGAGAGAGAGAGAGAGAGAGAGAGAGAGAGAGAGGAAAATGTTTCTATGAATGGAAACATGGAGGAGAGGACACTCGTGATGAACAAACCCAAATACTGACAGTTAGACCCTCCCCACCCCGCACCTCCTCGTCTCGATCTGCTTTCCTCTCTGTCTTTACTTCCTCTTTCATCTATTGCACACTCACTTTTTAGATATCTCTGTTCATTTCTGACAGTATAATGTAGTAAATTATACATCTATGATTTAAAAAACCCTACATAAAGGCACCTTAGAGGGAAAGTAAATAAATTAATCAAAACCAGTTAAAGTGCATGCTATATTTAGAATATTTTCCTCGTGTAACTACACCATCAGACAGCCTTTTCTGACGGAAAACCACCTTTATACGAGCTAAAAATCTTTCTCTCCAAACCAACCAAACTCCAGAGGCAAAATCTGTCATTTTATCTAGCAGAAATCAGGAGTTGCTGGTCTGCTGCTGTTTGTTTGTTTATGTTGTTGTGTGACTTCTGTGTTTTAAAGGGTTAGTTTGGATTCACTGAAGTCACACAACAACACAAACGAGCTAACGGATCAATGCAGCAGTAGACCAGCAACTCCCGTCCTCTGTGAGGTAAAATTACCGATTTCGCCTACGGGGTTTGGTTGGTTTGGAGAGAGCGATATTTGGCTTAAATAACAGTGGTTTCCCACTTCTACAACTACATAAAAACTACACCACAGTTGCGTGAGTCACCGTTGTTCACCGTCTCAGTTAATCCAGATCCCACGCTTCCTTTTCCGATGACTATGTGTGTATTTGTGTCAGATGTGGCGCATGTTTCAGTAATAAAGTGGAAAAAATAACAAATTAGAGGAGAAAAGCAGCAGAGTGTACGATGGTCAAACTATCCTTTGCAGTTTTGAATGTCAGTGTACAACTACATATTTGTGACAGTTTTTTGTGTTCAACACTGGATCAAAATAATCATATTTAGTTTAAGTAAATAACCCACAATAAAATATGTATGTGTATTATCCTATATTGACACAAACGGTACATTTTTAACCCTGTGGCCTCCTTGTCGAGGAGTCTTTTGACCTGAAGGCGACACCAGACTGAGAGACTTTCCACACCTGAAACCAAGATTCATGTTTTTCTCACACTGTAAACATTTGATCCAGTTTCTTTGGGTTCACATCGCAATTACGCAAGTGCATCAAAGAGCTACACATGACACACGTCCTGTCATCATCACTTAGGTGAGCTGCATCTCTCTGTTTACAATTAGTTGTTTTGTAGACGGGCGTACGTTTTTTTTTTTTTCAGCTGATTCTTTATAAACTCATTGAACCAAATGTCAATCAAACGTTTGGTTTCCTCCTCTCTCCATCTGCAACCGCAGCTCATTTGGTTGCGTTGTACCTTTTTCCTGCGGGACAACCTGCCAGAACTTCCTGTAATTAGTCCGATTAGTTAGAACCATCCAAAAAACAAAAAGTTCTTACAGGGGAACCGAACCGAACCGTGGTTCAGTTCGATCGGAAATAAGAACTAACCTGCAACGCCAGATGGTTTGTTACACAGAACCATCTGGGAAGACGTCCATAGAAACTGTTTGGAAAAGGGCAGGCACTTTCAACCAACACCGGGTGAACCATCTGTCACGTCTAACACAGGCTAACTTCAGCCAATCAGATCAACTCAGTGAACAGACGCCAAAAGCTGATAAGAACCTTTAAGTGTTGTTCTTTGCTCTTCTTTCGATGAAGAAATATTCTGTCCAGCTCTGATATAACTGATGCTATCACAGTATCTACGCTAACCTCTTCAGGAGCCGCCATTGTTTGTTCAATACGAGTCGTTTCCATGGACACTTCTCGCTGTCGGCGCACCGGAAACCACACCTGTAGCCGCCAGTAGTCCCACCACCTGTGGTACAGACACAAACAGATAACTAGGAGCCTGGCGAGGTGGATTCTTGCGTGATCTTGCGAATCCAGCTGCCTCTCAAGGTAAACTAAGAACGCCTCTTTGGGTCAGACTAAGGTTTGTCTGTTCGGTACGGATCATGGTCTGAGGGAGGTTTCACACCTGTAATTTTGGTTCCGATCAAACTGAGTAGTCCAAAAGTCGACGGGCCTCAAGATATTTTAGACTAGTCTTCATTTTGCTCATAGATGACTGTACTGCAAGTTCAGACCATTTCACAAAAATAAAGACTAACTGTCTCTTTTTCCTTAACATCTCTGATTCTCTTCTCAGTGGTGGGATTAACACCGCTAACTGTCGCTGCAGTTTTTTGTCTGTATCATATATTTTTTGTATTGTTACACTCGCTAAACTTTCCAAGTAAAATGTCCTTCTCACTGTTAAATTCCTCCAAAAGACACATTTTCTTCTGGGGTAAACAGAGCTGAGTGGTTGGATGGAGTCACTCGTTCGGCCGTTTATTTCATCTTGAAAAAGGTCTTGATTTACCCAAGATTCATTGTGCTGTAGTCCCACTAAAGATAGTCAAGAACTAAACTGAACGGATGAATTTAGATGTCTATCTGAAGTACGACTATCTGCGAGCCGTAATCAAAGTCTATCTTTGTGAAACCGGCCCCTCCAAACGAGGTAGGTGTGAAACACGTCTGTCAGAGCTTCAGATTTGTTACATAATTTGTCTTTGACGGAGTTTGTTCCGCTCTTTGAGAACCAGCACAACATATTTCACTCATGCAGCTGCCACACTTTCAAGGAGAAGTTTACCCAGGAGGTTACCATGGTTACTGCTTTACAGGGGCACGCTTTAACTACCGTGTTCCCGATGTTTCTAGCCCTTGACCCAGTTTGAGAAACAAAATCAAAGACCCGACGAGAACGAAGTTTCTAAAAGGAGGAGAGGAATTACCAGACTGGATAGATACACATATACCTCCGGTCCAGATAACCTTCTTTCTGCAGCTTTAACAAGAATAACCTCAGTCTGTTGCTACAAGCCATCTGCATCCATCCCTCTTCTTCCAACTGGAGATTTTTCACCTTTAAAGTCACTCAACAGCCGACGTGCAACAAACTCCAGCAGCCACACGGCGCAGAATGAATCAGAGAAAAGTGAGCAGTTCCAACACCTATGGTCAGATCTGAACATCAGACCGGAAAGCATCTTTCTACAGTACTTGTATTTGAATATATCTTTTCATAAGACTTCACTGACACACCTGATGAGAGCCACTGGCTGAAGCACCTGTGGCTGAACCTTTGTGGAGGCTCTCAGTAGTTCTACACGTCTCTTTACCCTCCTGCTCGCACATGCAGACGACACGACTGCAGAAGTGACAGGATGCCAGTTGCTGTGAACTGAAGCGGCACGCAAGCGCCGCCAACCGAGACCGTGTCTGTCCGTCAGCTGACCGTCACCTTGCACGTCAGTGAGATGTTCCTGCATCACTACCCTTAACCTTCTGTGTTTTCTGACACGTCTGCCAGCTTTGCATATTGAAAATGTCAGAATCAAGACGACAGGAGCTAATAAAGACCAGGTGTGGATGCAATTAAGCCTCTGATTAAATGTCGTCATTTATTAACCTTATTATCAGAATCAATAATATACGATTCTGCAAAAACCCCAAATTATGAACAAAAGAGGTCCAGCGACAACTACGGGATGTAGAATAATACTGTTGAAGGGATAGTTCACCCAAAAATGAAAATTCAGTCATTATCTGCTCATCCTCATGCTGAATGAAGGTCGGGTTTATTTTGTTATTCTGCAAAACTCTGCTGGAGTTTCAGGAGATAATGACTGAATTTTCATTTCTGGTTTTATCATACCGTGATCTTTTGGTATCATTACATCCCCACATATGTATGCAGAATCTTTAGGCAAGGGGACAACATGTTGGTAAACCAAACTCCATTGGCAAAATCAGTGATTTTACCTTGCAGAACACAGAAGTTGCTGGTCTACCGCTGCCTTGATCTGTTAGTTTTTTGTGTCATTATGTGACTTTGTTGAGTCCGTAATTAACTTTGAAAACACTGAAGTTACTCAACAACACAAACAAATTACCAGACTGAGGCAGCAGCAGACCAGCAACTCCTGTTTCTGTGACGTAAAATTACTGTGAGCGATATTTGTGTAATATAACAGCGGTTTCCTGTTGTTGGTTTTGCTCAGCTTGACCCTTTATTAGGAGGCTGAAATACATTTTGCTGATGACCGTGTCCACAGCAGTACCAAACTCAGTACCTCATACAACCACACTTCAAACTATCCAAGTCTCTGAGTATATAAACGGGTCCTTCTGTCGCCTTGTTGTTAAAAATCCCCTGGAGAGGACAGACTTTGTCCACGACAGTGTGGATGAGAAGCTTGCCAGCATTTTAAAAACCCTCAATTTTCTACAATGATGTGAAGAAAATGCGTCACAAATTGTCTGGATATATTCAGTCACATCGTCAGGATGCAAATGAGTAATTGCCTTTTTGATACTTTTACCTATTTCTGTAACATGATCATCAGTGAAGTTATTTGTAGTTTCGGTGGTTGCCATGGAGAGAGGAATATTCCCTGTTGTGTCGGTGTTCAACTTTTCTTTTTTAACTGTTTTTTCCAACACCGAGAGCATATTGAGAGAGAGAGAGAGCTGAGAAAAAGAGAAAGGAGAGGCAAATTATGACGAGATATGAAAAGTGAACTACAGGTTGTTGACGAGAGTAAATGCAAAGCAAGACTATTTATATGGCACGTTTCATTTCCAGGGAAATCCTGCGCGCTTTATAGAAAAGCAAAGACCATATGCAGTACGTACACATGCTTACATGGTGATTTTAAATCTCTGTTTCAACAGGACGTTTAGTGATTGTTTTATTTGACAAACTTTACAGAGTGGGTTGCACCAACAAAGTTAACTCAAGTGTATCAATGTAAACTGAAGGTAAATAGAATATAATAGTGAATTGTGTGGTAGTAACATATAGTTGATCAGTATGGAGATGCTCGCCTACCCAAATTAAAATAAATAAATAAGTCTGAGGACCTGGTGAGTATAAAAGAGGGGGGAAGTCTCTGAATTCCTTAACAAAACATTACATTGTTCGCTAGCCTGCTAAAAAAAACTTTTGAGTATTTTCTATCTTGCTAAAAAGTTGCCAAAACATTACATGGTTAACAGACCTTAAGGTTGTTTGCAGGCTAGCTGGAAATTTTAAATTTTACATGGTTTTTCAGCGAGCTAAAAGGTTGCCAGAAATCTTTGTTTTCTAGCTAGCTGAAAAGGTATCAAAAATTGCTTTGTTTTCTAGCTTACTAAAAATTTTATCAACTTGTAACTTTGCTACATAGCTAAAAAAGTTAATAAAACATTACATAATTTTTTCACCAGTTAAAAAGTAAAAATGTTACATTGTTTTCTAGCTAGCTCAGCTAGTTTGCTGGCTAGCTGAAACGCTAGCTAAAACATTACCAAAAATGTTACCTTGTTTGTTAGCTAGATGAAAAGTTAACAAAACATTGCATTGTTTTCTAGCTACCTAAAAGGTTAACAAAACCTAAGGTTGTTTTGTTGGCTAGTTGAAAATCAAAAATGTCACATGGTTTTTAAGCTAGCTAAAAGGTTACCAAAATGCTACATCGTTTGCTAGCTAGCTGAACAGAAAACAAAACATAACATTGTTTGTTAAGTGAGCGAAAACTCTAACCTAGTTAGTCTGCTCCTGCTGAATCAATGGAGCTACTGTACATGGCTATAAAAAACAAAACAAAACAAACAAACAAACAAAAACACAGACAACAGCAGGGTAAGGAAAAAAAGAGACTTACAGATTGTTTTAACTGGAGTGAAAGAAAGAAAAGACACATAAAACTCCACTGGGTTGAATCTGTCCGTATCTTTTTTGATATTGAATCACCTTTTAAATTGGAGTTTAAAGTTTTGGTGCAACAGAAATAAATGTATTCGGGGTTTAGAATAAAAACTAAATTGAGATTTAAATTAAATCTTTATTAATTTGATCTTAAACTACTTTTGAAGTTTGGTGCAATATAATTTAAAGTGAAACCATGATTTAAAATGGGTAAAACGGGTATAAAAATGAATCCTTGTTGGTGCAACCCAGCCTGTGTGTTGTTTTACTTCCTCTTTTTACTCTGGACTCCTCTGGGAAAGCACAGAGAGCGTTCATGCAACAAGGAGAAATCTATGAGGGCTTTGTTTCTCTACCCATCACACGTGGACCAGAGGTTTTGCATGTTTAATCCTTTTAACAGATGACCTGAGACCAGTTACATACAGTCTATGAATGATCAGAGAGGTGCTATCAAACAAAGCAGAGGAATCTATAATCTAAAATCAACCAGAAGACAGTGCAGAGACGTGGTGTGATGTGGCCACATGTTTGCTAAAATACTCTCATATTTGTGAAAAGCCTACACGTCCGTCCACATCGTAGAGATTAACGAGAAAATGACCTGTTGTAGATAACAGAGCTGAATTCATTAAAGCTGCTGTTGGCTCTGGGTTTCATTGATTAAACCCAGGCCAGTGTACATAAGAGCCACAGAGGCCCTTTCACACTTTAATTCACAGTACTTAACTGTAGAGAATACGTCCCTATGTTGCACTCAGCCAACCCCAGTTCATCAATTTGTGGCAAATTAAATGCAGCGCAGTGACGACTCAGTGCGGCTGAGTTGAGTTTATCTTTACTCTGCTACATTTTAAATTAATATAAATCAACATGAGATACGTAATATTCGATAAAGGAGTCCAAAAAGACAGTGTTGTGCTCATTGGGCAACAACAACAACAACAACAACGAGATTTAAAGAGATAGTTCACCCTAAAAACAAAACCTCCATGCTGCTCGTCTGGTTTAATCTAAGTCTCCTAAAGACAGTGTGAACGTGAACGTGGCTCCAAGTTAAAGATCTACAGTGAAGATTCAGGATAAAAACATGGAAATAACACTTTGTTTAGTCAACTTGGCTTGTTGGAGCTTTAGGAGACTTGGATTACACCAGACAAGCATGTTTTTTTGGATTTCCAATCATTTTTGATCTTAAGCAGAAAACCACATTTACGGTGGTAACGGCAGCAGATTTAACATCGAAATTTGGAGTAATTGTTGAAACACGAAGTCTGTGATTCCTTAGAGACGTAAACAAAAGCAGCTTCTCATTTCTAGCTGACGACGGTGGATTTTTTCGGCTAAAATAACGACTCACAAGCAGGTTTCATAAGTGTAGCTGGCTGATGTAAGCTAATGCTAATGCTAACTCCTTGAGTCAGCTGATAAGTCTCCAGCTGACGTTTTAATGTTTCCATCTGACACATTTTTAAACAAGAACCCTGTGAAAAGTGTTTATGTAAAGTTAGCTAACAGCTGCGTACATGATATAACATGAATGCTAACAGACTGAGGCTAAAGCTAGCTTACATCTCAGCAAACATTGGTCAGATGGTGAAATACAGCAGGTATATCTACATGATAGATGACAGAAATACACTAATTAACGTGGGAAAAGGAAGCGCAGGGACTCCATTAGTGCAGACCAGAGCCCTAGAGATAGAACCAGACAGACAGACCAGCTGGACTTCTCTAGTTACGGTTGCTAAGCTGTGATTGGACAGTTGATTTTTGGAGGCGGGACTTAGCGAAGAGTCAATTGCACCTTTGTTTGTGAAATAAGGAAAATTATAGTGAAAAAGCCAAGAAAAAAAAAAAAGAAAATGAGGAAAGTCCCATAAATTATTCATGATTAATCGATTGTTATCGTTATTATCGTTTTTGTGACGAATACTTTGCACTTTTACTTACGTATACTTCTAATACCAGTACTTTTACTTGTAATTGAGTAATATTTTAGTAATGTAACATTTACTTTCCACCACTGGATGTTAAACTTTAGCTCAAAGCTTCACAAAGCCGCTAGCATGGCTGTAGACTTGAATTAATAACCATGTTTAATTTATTTTCCACGTTTTTGTTTTTTAAAAATGACTCCCACCTGTCGTCCCAATTAACCAATCAGGACACGCCTGCAAATGAATTCATAAAAAAAGGTCAGACTCGGGTACTGGACCTCGATTACGAGACAACATGAGCTCAGGTTTACTCTCAACTTAAATTTGGGTGTGAGGGACAACATCCAGAAGTTGGGTTACCATGGTTACTCGCATCTGGAGGTGACCTAGTTATCTTGGTGACTCATGTTAAGCGAGCTTTCAGTCCTTCAAACGACCCCCCCTCTTCATCCTCCTCCTCCTCCTCGTCCTCCCCAAATCTCGTTAACCTTAATCAGAGATCCTCCTCCTCCTCCTCCTCTTCCTCCTCCTCCTCCTCCTCCTCCTCCTCCTCCTCCTCCCACACACGCAGAGCTCTGGCCAGATGTGTTGATGTGCCGCTGCTCTCAAACTGAGCTGTTATATCATTTTAACAATTTTTCAAGACACATTACTGGCACCGGCTCGCTCCAGCTGACAGCATATCTGTCAGTTCCAAGATTAATGCAGCTAAATCAGTGAAAATGTGATATTTATTCAGTGATTAAAGGGCTTATTTTGATTGTTCCATCATTCAGTGAAAATATACCGTATTCGTTACTCAGGGATCAGGGTGCATATTATACAGAATCAATCCTGAATGTTACTTGCAGTTAAATAATCAAAATGTCAACTTTTCATGCCTGTTTTCAGCTTTCTGACAATTAATTTTTTTAGATAATTTAATGGATTTTTAATTTCAGGTTTTATTTTTCACTGGCTTGTCTTATGCTTAAGGTATTGTGTAATAAATCTGCAGATATTCAAGTGAAGCCCCTTTGATCCAGACTGAAACAGATTTGTGAAATTTTGTCAGGTGTGTGTGTGTTTTGAATGTTGGGTACAGTTTTTGATGAATTATTGCACACAGATTTATTGTTATTTGTTAAATCATCTTATAACAGCACTAATAGAGATATAGAAATCTAAATAAAAATGTACACGGGTAAATAAATAATAATCGGCTCCCAGACACTGAAACCTAATGACTTTGGTGATTCTTGGACTTGTCATCTCGAGCCACCGTGAGGTCGACATTCGTGGTTTTAAGTAAAATCAAACTTGATGGATTAGCTCAGAACGAGTTGTAATAACTTCAGTGATCCCTCGATTTTTCATCTATCACCATCTTCCTGTCGATGTTTTTCTTTGGTATTAATCATTTATCAGTATTTGTCAAAACTTGATACGTTAAAACCATGTTAGCATCCCGTCGTTAGCATTTAGCTTTAAAGTAGAGAGTTTTTCCTCGTCACTGTCACCACGTGCTCGCTCACGGTGGTGTCTCTGTAAATATAAAGAGAAGAGTCTCGACCTGCTCTGAATGAAAAATGCCTTCAGATAACGTCTGTTGATATTTGGCACAATGGCTGCAACGATTAGTCAATTAATCAGTGAAAAGTGGATAACTTCCACGTTAGAGGCTGAAAACTGCATTTTCTGCAATTTTAGCATGAATCAATCATCAAAATACTTCAGAAATCTACTTGCCCAAAGTCAGTTTTTACTTGCCTCAACACAAATAGTTGTATTTATTAGAGGTTGTCAATTAACAACAAAGACTGAAGTTAACTGTCATGTTTAATATAAGGCTGCATCATGTCTAAAATATCTGAAAAAAGTCAGTTTTGCGGCTGAAAACTGCATTTTCTGCAATTTGTGCATGAAAAATTACTTTAACAATCAAGTGATCATCAAAATAGTTCAGAAATCTACTTGCCCAAAGTCAGGTTTTGCTTGCCCCCCGACCGTACCATTTTATTTATTAGCAGTTATCAAAAAACAACAAAGACTGAAGTTAACCGTCATGTTTAATCTTGGGATGTAACGTCTATAGATGGTCAGAAAATAGTGGAAAAATTTCCCTCCCAAAGTCCAAGTTAATGTCTTTAAATATCTTGTTTTTCAGTCCAAAAACCAAAGATTTAATACGACAGTAAGAGGAAAAAGGTGGGAAATCTTTTTCTGCCATGTTCACATTAAAAGTACTTCAGCAATCAATCGATTATCAAAATAGTTCAGAGTCAGTTTTTACTTGCCCCTGTACAAAGCAGAGTATTTATTAGAGGTTATCAATTAACAACAAAGACCAAAAAATGTTTTTCAGAGTCCCAGGTGATGTTTTTAAATGTCTCTTTGTTTGTTTAAAACCCAAAAGATATTCAGTTTAAAGGTGTAGTTAGCGATGTGGGAGAAAACGAGTAGAGAGGTTGTTGATATTTGAAGTGTAGACAAATACAGACCCACCCCTCCCTTCATACTCCACCCCGGGCTCTACCCCCGAAGTTCATGGACGCGCATCGTCATGGAAACGGCCGTAGAAACTAAAGCAGCAGTAAAGCAGCTGAAATAGCCAAGTTGTGGGTTAGCACACTGCTAAGCTGCAAAGCTAAGGTTAGCTGACCCATCCAGCAGAAAGACGTCGACCTCCGCGTACGTTTTTAATCCGTTTTATTCAGTTTTTTAAAATTTATGCTCCTCCGACCGTTTTCTCTCTTCTCTTCTGTCTTACTCTAACTGCGCACGCTACACGACCTACTAACCCCCCCATGTCTGACCTGTGCACAAGTATGAACCAGCCCCCCCGGGCCTGAGGGGGTGGACTCATGTTCTGGTGGCTCGGTCCGAGCCACAGATTTACCTGCTGAAATTCGGAGCCCAGGCTGTGTATTGAAACTGGATTTTTTCCCAGCATGCTCTCAGAAGTGACAGCTTGTGGATAGTGAGGAGAAATACGGTGATTCTGACTAAAAGTGCGTCGGATTATATTGCTAACTATGCCTTTAATACGACAATAAACAAAGAAAAGTGGAGAACTTCCACATTTGAGGGGCTGAAAACTGCATTTTCTGCCATTTTTGTGTGAAAGATTACTTTAACAATCAATTGATTATCAAAAATAGGTTAATTCTTTTTTTTTTTAAACTTTTTTAACTGGTTGGGCCAGTGAGTTGCCAGATTTACGAGCCCAACATGGTTACTTATTGTTATCAGCAGACGTATACGCCAGACGTGAGCTGGAATCAGCTGATAATATCCGTCATGTCAATGTCTCAGTCTGCTCTGTACTGGAAAAGGAAAAACTACATCTGTTACGGCTCCGAGAATAGAAGAAGCATCAGTGTTGTGTTTGTGACGATGCTGTGGACCTACATACAGAAACCTGCTGTCAGGCTGAAGAGACAGAGGACATTGTTTATCTCTACAGAGGATTATTGTGATGTGATGTTTTTTTTTTCCTCGACTCATTCACATAACCGCGTCGTGTGTTTGTGCCCCCCCCCCCTCCTCCTCCTCCTACAGTAACTGCCCGTGCTCCCTGGCTGCAGCCCTGGCCAGAGCCACCGCAGACAGCCTCCTGCAGACTGACCTCTCCATCCACCACCTCAACAAGACTGTAGAAGATGGAGCTGACCCGTTACCACGTGAGTCCCCCTGGGGAGCCCACGAGACTGCTCTCTCTCTCTCCCTCTCTCTCTCTCTCTCTCTCTCTCTCACGCACACAGACAAATTAGGTCTCTCTCTCACTTCATCCCACACACATACACAGGCATGTTAACCACCAGGGCTTTGTCCCAGTTCTCCCCCGCAAAAGCTGCATTAAGTGGTGTTTGACCACTAGAGGGCAGGAAGTCGACTCTGAAACACACTCACGAGTACTTATTATACATGAGCCCGAAGATTTTCATTAAAATGATCATTTTAGTCTCACTGAGGAAGACTTAAAGGGACAGTTCACCTCATAAATACACAGTTTTCCTCTTTACTGTTTATCCATGTGGATAGTTTTGGCCTGAACTGCCGAGTTTTGAAGATTTATGCTTCAGACCACTGTAATAATAATGATAAACTTTTTTTTATAATTCAGATTTTTATTGATTTTGGTCAAGTTGACACATTAAAATGAGACATTCCATTTAAATCAGGGGAGGGCAATTATTTTTCATGGGGGGCCACATGAGGAATTGATCAGGCTGATGTTTTACAGTGAACCGTGCAGGCTGCAGACAGGTTGTAACGACAGCAGCAGTAAAAGTAGAAGAAGAACAACATAAACAACATGGATGTGCAGCATTTGAGTGAATAAAGTTACAGTTTGATATAAAAATACAGTTTATTATAATTAACAATGAAGACAGCACTGAGCCTTTCAAAATAAAGGTCTGATTATGGTTTGATGGTAAGCAAAATGCTGCTGACTGTCTCTCTTTTTGGTATTTCCATGACGGCCTTCAGGCCACATGAAACCTTTTAGTGGACCGCATCTGACCCCCAGGCCACGTTTTGCCCACGTCTGGTCCAGGACAGACAAAAATAAAAATACAACGACCACAGGATGATAGAGATCCGTACAAGAGGAGGCACAGCACCAGCTACTCAAAAAAACAACCAACGTAACAAAATAAAAATTAAATAAATAAAAATATGAGAATCATTTAAAAATAAATAAATAAAAGTGCAAAAATCAGGGCCCAGATCTCTGCAGATTGGTCCTTTGGCAGCTTGGATTCCTGAGAGGCAGTTTTTGTCATAAAATTTTAATTCTGAGGGTTTCGTAGATTTCCAAAGTATTGTTCTAGCAGCTGTAATGACTCCAGACATAACAACTGAGAATTCTTCTCTTGGCACGTGATGCACTTCTGATCCATCATAAACAGTCTCTGAGACGCTGGAGACGTCTTACCGAGCCAATAATGATAATAATCTTTATTTATAGAGCACGTTTCAAAATTCACATTACAAAGTGCTTCACAAAGGGCAGCAAATAAAACAGACGGGCTGGAAAGTCATCAAGTTTTATAAGAAAACAGATAAAATAAGTCAGTGTTGTGTGTAATGGGACCCGCTCGGCTTGTGGTGCTCGTTTCACCAAAAAAATTAATTTCTAGTAGAAAGAAAGTAGCTCCACTGCAGAAAAATAGTTCTACGTAACCGTGATAGGAAGAGACGTCTATGATATCATGATAATAAAGAGAAGGCAGATATCTCCAAAACTCGGCAACTCACAGCAAAATGCATGAACAGCAACTACAGGCGAGAGGAGAAAATACGTAGTTTTGATTTTGGGGTGAACTGTCCCTTTAAAGCTGCACTAGTCAGCATTTTTATGTCAACAATCTAATTATGTGTTTTCTGAAAGAGATCAGTGATAGTGATGATTTTATTATGAGTCACCATTCTGCTGCTGGAAATACACACAAGAAAAACGTTTTAAAGGGCGACTTCAGTATTTTTCAACCTGGATCATATTTCTCCGTGTTGTTGTATCTAAGTGGCTCTAAAGGGGGAAACTGTTTTAGAAACTGGTCCAGTACTGAGTCAGAATGCGGTTTTATGTCCTCCACCAAAGTTTAAGTTGCAGGTGCAGCAACCCCCCAATCTTAAAACAAAGCAGGAAAAAAATGCAGCTGTAAAATAACCACAGACTCATAAATTTAACTGTAATTTGACAGGAAAGGAAAATAAAGTCATAGCATGTTGCTATATTATTCTTAAGATTTAATTTTCATGCAGGCTGGTGTGTGTTGTGTTGCTCTCTTGTGTTACCGGCCGAGCACGCCGAGCGCTTTAATTAATTAGCGAACAGGCACAAACACCTCTGATCATTAACGTACTTAATACAGTCACTTGTGTCTCTACCATCTGAATGAGACACACAACACGATGTCTGACACCAGCTTTGTGCGGAAATACTTCAAAATATTAAACAGGGAAGATGTAAACTGTGCGCTGCGCTGGAGGAATAAAATCCGCTGGACTGATGTTTGCTGCAACATTTTGAATCTCAGACAAAATTCCAGGTGAAGCTCAAAGTTTCAAGAAGACTGGATTTATAGTTTATTTACATTCAGCAGCTGAATGTGGCAAAAAAAGCGCCTCTAACTGAAGGAAGACGCTAAAATCTGCCAGAATCCACCCAAAGCCTCACACCAAGTGATCGTTTATCGAGCCGATGTGCGCGTGGTGTCGGACGTCTGCTGCGCTCAGCTGCAGCCTCTGAACGCAAACAGAATGTGGAATCTGTTTCAGCTCAGTATCATGACTTTAAAAACACCAGATGACTTGTTTTAACAAATATCGAGAGTTCAAAACATGAAGAATTGTAAAATCTCACTTCCATGAGGCTGTTCAGTCAGACAGCGACAGATCACAGGCTGAACTTTGCTTTTCATCCTCGCATGCAGCCGCAGCGAAGGTGAAGCTGCACACAGCCTGCACAGGTTATATTATTTATTATAATGTTTATTAATGATGAAATGATGTTCTTCTGCCTCAATAGTAATTATCAATACCAGCAGATAAAACACTCAAGTGATCAGGTTTAGAGCCCACAAACGTGGCATTAATCCGTCACCTCTTCACACCTCAACATTATATAGGTCGACAGTTTTTGACCCCTCCAGTGTTCAGCTCAAGTCGGCGCCCATGTGAATATCAGTGCTTGACTTGTACGTAGAAAAACAGAAGAGGACGTTTCTGTCTTTAAAATTACACAAATCGCTGTGGTGGAAAATCTTCATTATCCCTCAAATCAGAGAAAACAGAATCATCAGTCATGGTTACTCACATCTAACAATGTGTCCTGCAGCTATTCAGCTTTATTCAAACATTTTTCTTGCCTTGATCAGGGTGCTGACAGACAAAAACACACGATGAATAAAGCTCAAACTGTGTGTGTGTGTGTGTGTCTGCTCTCTCAAACTAAGAGCTTCTTGTGTTGTATAACAGCCGATCACATCCTGTTTGATGTTGCTTCACTGCACTCTACTGTTCTTTTCTTTTTTTTCTTCTTCAGCTGTTTGCAAGGTGTTATGGGTAGCTCTTTGATGCCAGACGCAGAGCTGAGGCATCTTCATTTGGAGCGGGGGGAGGGGGCTGAACAGTCAGTCCACAAAGTGAAGTTTAGTATTGGGGCACCGTTTGACGTGCGTGTACTTTGAGAAAGTGAAGGGGTTGAGGGTGAAGAGAGGAAGTGGGACACAGTGTAGGCCGGTCTGTCTCTCTCTCACTCTCACTGGTAACACATTTAGGAGAGCGGAGTGAGACAGAGGACGATGGCAAAGACAGGATAGACTGTTATATACCTGCAGCGAACATTAGTAGGTCAAGCCCATGCACACACACACACACACACACACACACGCAGCCTGTGTTCTGGTTATTACAGAGCTGAAGCCATGATGCCTCCTCCGGGCGAGCCTCTGCTCCACTAATGTCTGCAACTCAGTGCAATCTCTCAATGACATCTGCCTAAATTCTGAAAAATTACATCACATCCCTGGGGCGCCCAATGTTCACTGGGGATGGGGACTTCTCAAAATTCATTTTATGACACAGGAGAAGACTTTCAGCTCAACTAAACCCCCTTAAAAAATCTCTCTAAACATCGTCATCCAACTCTGCCGAGCTGCTAAAAAGCCAAACGAGAGAAGACAGGAGCCGTTTAAAATGTTATACGTGTATCTGAGGGTTTCGTCTCTCAGACAGGCTGCTGTTAACTCATCAGTCCCTCCAGGAAGTTAAAACACTAAATGCAAATTAAACCAAACCCCAATTCTACACAACAGTCGCCACAACTTTTATGCAAAAAAGTTGCAGAACGTAGGTCTCAATAAACCGACTCAAAGTTTGACTTTTTATTATTTCTTTTGTATTTTTTTCAACACGAGGCTCGTCTTTGTTATGGACATTTATCAACGCTCTGTGCACTTGTGTATTTTATAATTCAGTACTTGCTGTTTTTGGCGGTTTGAGCTCCAAAAAGATTTTGCTTCTTTGTGGAATTCTTTCATTGTTTGGGAGATTCTGCAACGCTGTTTTCCTGTGAAACTCCAGCAGAGTTTTTGCAGACTAACAAAATAAACCCGACGCTCAATCAGCATGAGGGCGAGTAGATAATGACTGGATTTTCATTTTTGGGTGAACTGTCCCTTTAATATATAACAGGATCATTCAGTCAGTAACTGATGTGAATCCAAACAAGCCACAGAATCTATGAACTTTATTCCCTTGTACATAATAAAGAAGCTCTTTTCATCTGCATGTGTGTGTTTGTCAGAACTGGAGTCTGTGAAACTCGCCCGGCTGGTGTTTAATAGACTGTTTGAGATGTGCTGCCTTTGGATGAAGGAGCTGCCCTTCCGCCGCCGCCCGCAGCCGTACTACGAGACCTCCATCCACGCCATCAAGAACATGAGGCGCAAGATGGAGGACAAGCACGTCATCATCCCCGACTTCAACACACTCTTCAATGTTCAGGTAGATAAAACTTCTCCAGGAGGTTAGAGTGCCACCATCTGGCCAGTTGGTTTAATGCCTTTTTTTATCATAGACGATCAAAGACTTTCGAGTTTGGTACCTGGGTTTCTGATGGTTTCTCAGATGTAAGGTTGCCAGGTCTGCATTCTTTCCTGTGGAATTGGGCAACTTTTGAAGTATTGGTGCTGGTTTGGTGGACCTATTTTACATGCAAATTACAGGTGAAGCGGACAGACGTATGTTTGGACCTATTTTTCAACTAGTGATCAATCGGGCAATAATTTTCCTACTTCCTGATTAGTTTGGTCTGTAAATTGTCAGAAAATATCATGTTTCTTGTTTTGTCTGCAGCTCAAACATATCCAGTTTACTGTCACAGCAGAGTGAAGAAACCAGAAAATATTCACATTTAAGAAGCTGAAGTTTTATAGAAATTTAAATAGCTGCAGAGCTGTCGTGTTGACGGTGTCATGTGACTGGTGTTGTCTCAGGATCAAGAAGAACAGGCTTACTTTGCTGTGTTTGACGGTCACGGCGGCGTGGATGCCGCCATATATGCTGCAAACCACCTCCACGTCAACTTAGTTCACCAGGAATCCTTCAGCCAGGACCCGAGCGAGGCGCTCTGCAGAGCCTTCAAACTCACTGACGAAGGCTTCGTGAAGAAGGCGTCACGGGAGGTAAACACACCTGCAAAACACAACCAAACCATTCAGAAAAATTTACAGTGAGCAACCCTGATATATGTATATATATACTACTACTACTACCCACACCTCTAATGCTGCTTCTACCATTACTGCTGCTTCTGTTAATATTGCTACCAGTACTACTACTCCTGTTCCTCCTGTTCATCCTCTTTCTCCTCCTGTTCATCTTCCTGTTCCTCCTTGTGTTCCTTCTCCTGTTCATCTTCCTGTTCCTCCTGTTCCTCCTCCTGTTCATCTTCCTGTTCCTCCTCCTGTTCATCTTCCTGTTCCTCCTCCTGTTCATCTTCCTGTTCCTGCTCCGGTTCACCTTCCTGTTCCTCCTCCTGTTCATCCTCTTTCTCCTCCTGTTCATCTTCCTGTTTCTCCTGTTCCTGCTCCTGTTCATCTTCCTGTTCTTCCTGTTCCTGCTCCTGTTCATCTTCCTGTTCCTCCTGTTCCTCCTCCTGTTCATCTTCCTGTTCATCCTGTTCATCTTCCTGTTTATCTTCCTGTTCCTCCTGTTCATCCTCTTTCTCCTCCTGTTCATCTTCCTGTTCCTCCTCGCATTCCTTCTCCTGTTCATCTTCCTGTTCCTCCCCTTGTTCCTCTTCCTGTTCTTCCTGTTCATCTTGTTCCTCCTCCTGTTCATCTTCCTGTTCCTCCCCTTGTTCCTCTTCCTGTTCTTCCTGTTCATCTTGTTCCTCCTCCTGCTCATCTTCCTGTTTATCCTGTTCCTCCTCCTATCACCACTACTTCTGTTAATATTGCTACCAGTACTACTACCGCTGTTACTTCTACTACTCCTGGTCATCTAGTTCCCCCTCCTGTTCATTCTGTTCTTCCTCCTGTTCCTCCTCCTGTTCATCATGTTCCTCCTCCTGTTCATGTGCCATTTCATGTCAGGCAGACCCACTACATTACTACCATTACTACCTCCACCACTGCTACTGCGTCAGTACCACACAGTCAGACTAATGCTATTAGTGCTGCTACCATTATAGCTGCTGGTACTTCTTCCACTACTCCTGCTTCTGCTAATGTTCCCACTCCCACTCATACTACTGCTGCTGCTTCTACCCCTCCTACAACAAACAC